>CABFVX010001978.1:0-16614 GCA_902151425.1 Timema shepardi
GTAGTGACATTGAGGCACAACTGCCTGGTGTAGTTTGATTCGCGTTTCTACCGCTAGGTGGTTTTAACGCCTCCAGAGGTAGCGGTCAAAACGCTGGTCTAGACGAATACTTATTTTCTAGCTTGATAACCAGGGTTTCTTTCAAAGGCGCGGCTGATAGCGTTTTAACCGCTAGTGTAGAATAGGCCTTACCCCTTGCCGCCTCCTTTATGCTTTCTTAAACCCACATCCCACCCACAGCTCCTGCTGCGCTCGGAACAAAACGTGACCTTCTATTGTTTTCTTAAGGAGAAGCATTGATAGTATATATGTTGATGTCATAAACAGCTAAGGCTTGAAAAAATTAAGGAAGGGAGGGAATTACTATCATACACTAATAAAACGTCGAATTGACAAACTGAATACTGCTGAATTTATTTTTGTACTGATTTATCTAATGAAACTATCAGTGAATATACAATCACCTTTGTGGTATATTGGTTAAAGTTACTGGCCACAGATCCATAGGTCACAGGTTTCAATCCCTGGAGCCTCCATATTTTTCTATGAAGGAGTGGTTTTGGAACGGGGTCAAACCCAGCCTCATGAGGACGAATGAGGAGCTACTTGAACAAATAAGTTTTGTCCCTGGTCTGTCAAACTGAGATTAACGGCCGGAGGGTCCGTTGTGCTGACCCCATGACACCCTCCATCAGAAGAAGTTATCACTATATACGCTAACAGATGGCATTCGTTCGATTAGTATAATTCGATTGCGGGTTGCTGCCATTACAAAAAATAGCATTGTGTTTCTGAATTTGGTTTGGTTTGGTTTCAAAACTCATTTGTGTATTTGAGAAGTTTTGTTTTATGGTTGCGTGTGGTATTTTCTGATCGGGAGGAGTGTGACATCCAGTTCAGTTGAGTGTATGTAGACTATTCGGCGCTCTTGTGACACATCCAGTGTGTTTCTCAGGGTAAACCTATGAGGCTGTCTCCACGTTCTCGTAATGAGTTGATGCAATTATGTTAAATAGGGGGCGGGGGGTCATCCAATGGGTGTCTTAAGCATAATTTAAACCTAATGTACCAACCCTTGGTGATTTTTGATGTAATCCCCCCTCAAATAGAGATTTTCAAAGCATCATCCGGGAATCGAACCTGGGACCCCTTGGTTCATAGCTATGTGCACTTACAACTACCTCACGGTGTCAGACATAATGTAAAAAAATCTTATAAATGCTTTAATGGGAAGTTATTAAAAAACTGTTATAAATAGTATATAATAATTTATTTGTGGCGCATAGGTAGATTTAAAACATAACGTATTGGTTGGTGCCTATATTTATTTACTTTCGACATTGACCAAATTACGGTATTATTATTATTATATTGGCATAGATAATATCTCTGAAAAGACAATGTAATAACATTTAATTTTACGTATTAATGTATAAAAGTATCTTTGCTAATAAATTAAACTTTCAACTACACATTTAATAGAATTTTGGTAGCTAGGTTCGTTTAAAAAAAATTGTGTCTGCTGACATTAATAACATATTACAATATAATCAGAATTATTTTCTGGGTATTTATAATTTCTATAAAAAGTGATAGATGGACATCACAAGACATGAAATTTGAATACGTGAAAGTAGATCTAGTAGCTTTTATTCCGTTGTATAAGGCCCCTCCTATACAAAAAATTTGACTGAATAACTCTCAAAAAAATATGCAAGGGACTATCGTTAAGAAACCTACAAACAAAGGAGTTTAAAAAGAGCTAACCCAAATAATATATTTAAACTTTCTAACTAAACAACAATATGTCAACAAGTCCAATCTTGACATTGAGTACGAATGATTACATTTCTTGTTATTGTACTGTATTTCTATCCAAATGTTTGATTAATGATAGTCGTTTCTGAAACACGATGTTTCCAGAGAGGATACAAAAAAGATGAGTTTACTTACTACTGTGCATGAGTTAACACTGAGCTAATAAACAGAATCTGCTTGTTTTGTAATACTGCCAGCAATATCTTGCACTTCGTAGCTTTGGTAGGATATATTGTATTTATAATTAATAGTGTGGCGTGTTTCATTAATATTAATTTCAAATTACTGACTGACTCAGCGGCATTTATGAATATTTAATATTAGGAGCATTATGAGGTTTAATTATTTTACATAGCAATTTGTCATCACTAACATTTAAGAAAAAAGCTACAAATATTACAAAGTTATTTACTCTCAATAAATCTTGGGTAAAAATTATTTTTAATTAATTCAGAAGTTTCACAGCTTTATCGATTTTTACTTGTTCGCTATCTTACAGGGAATGATTTTGAGCGTCAAGGAATCAAACTCGAGATTTTGGTTAATGTTGACGTTTCATAAATCCAAAAACGTTGTTTTTGAATTTTCGTCCGTCTGCACCTCGGACTAGAGCCTGAGCCTAAACCATTTTACAGATTGGGCTAAAACTTTTTATTTAGGGTTTTCATAGGGTTGCCCCGAGGATTTTTTGGAATTAAATATCCATCCCTAAGATTAAGGGTAGTTTACAGAAGGGCAGAAAGAGAAAAATTCTATTTTCTCGAAATTTGCTGTAACAATTTTGATTAAATCTGTATCTGGAATTTGTTTATCATTGTTAACCAGATAGCTATTCTTATTTTCTTATGAAAATAACTTTAAGGGTACTTAACGTGAGGTAAATTTTCCAAATTTCATCATTTATCCACAATTATTTTATATATTAAATAGCTTATCATTGTAAAGTTGTAGTACTATTAAATACAAAAATCTTTTATTTGAAATATATTTTTATAAAATTAACAGTTTAAGTTTTAAGCAAATGTATATACTTTTTAATCCAGTTTTTTGAAAATGAGTTTGATTCTTAAGCTCTTTGGTGTCAATTTTTCTGTGACAGTGTTCCTAGTTCTTAGTTACACATAGTAAGTGTCTATTACTTAATTTATGATCTTTGGTGAAGTGTTTCTACAATATTTTATGTACTTACTAGCTCCTACCCGTCACGGCTTCGCCCGCAACAATTGATAAAATCTTTTAATTGTTAACTAAACTGTTTTGGTCATAAATCAAACTTTTTTTCGAATATCTATACGTTATTCTCAGTTCTGGCTGTACAAAATTTTTCCATATTTTAATTCTCACTTTTAAATATTTCGTAATAAAAGAAATATATATTATTTAAGTTATCAATTATAAACTCTTTTTTAATTTCTACGTTCATAATTAGCAAGATAAATAAATAAATTAAATAATATTTTTTTCGAAATACATAGATAAAATCACATAGTATTTATTATTTATTAGTATGAAACTACGTCAGACTAATTACTATGTACTTTAATTATCAAATATTAAATCATAAATTCTTAAATAACATCATTTCAATCCCATTATAATCATATATTTATTATTATTTAAAATCAAAGGTTGGGAATAGTCCAATATGTTTTCCAGGACATACTCTACCAACGTACAAAGTTTCTTTCGAATTCGTTTAGCAATTTTGGCATGATTGAGTAACAAACATCCAAACATCCATACACACAAACTTTCGCATTCATAGTATTAGTAAGATTATTTGATTTAACAAACCTTAAGAGTTTTTACTATTCAAGACAGAAAGTCACATTTATTTATAAGCTTTTTGGTGGTCACAGATGTTCTTATTTTCTTGATGTTTCTGTAGAAGTGTATGCTATTTGATTTATTATTTTTGGTTAAATCTAATTATGCTCTTTTTACTTTTTCTCGACCCATTGGAGAGATAAGTATTGTGATTGTTAAAA
This sequence comes from Timema shepardi, assembly GCA_902151425.1. Lineage (NCBI taxonomy): Eukaryota > Metazoa > Arthropoda > Insecta > Phasmatodea > Timematidae > Timema > Timema shepardi. The sequence goes on from CABFVX010001978.1 coordinate 3,807, forward strand.
AAAAATTGAACTCAAAATGTTGATAAATTTTAACGTTCACTCACTGAAACATAAAAGGGGTTTTTGCAATGCCGTCTATCTATCTATTTGTTTGTATATAGCTCAGATTAGAGGCAAAACCATTTAAAATATCAGGCAAGAAATTAAAATATTTTAAGCTGGAATATATTTTTATAAAACCATTATCTATGAGCCATTATTTGTATGTATGTATGTATGTATGTATGTATGTATGTATGTATGTATGTATGTATGTATGTATGTATGTATGTATGTATGTATGATATATAAATAAATATATAACTAGATAAGTATTATATATAATACCTAGAACTAATATCTACAGTGTTACTCGCCGTAGTGGCGTAATTGGCTAACGCGTTCGTTTCGTGTTGAGCTTTACTGGCGAGGACGGGGAGATCGAGGTTCGAACATCCGTTGGGTGAATAGGCGGTTTTTCCCTTAAAAGATTTTCCACTCCCCCTCCACTAAAATGTGGACTCACTTCATCTGAATTCTACCTTCCCAATCCCAGGCCTTTTAGCTTAATTAATATTTAAGCGTATAAACTTAACGGGTAGTAAGATGTGTTGCTAAATAAAAAATGCATTCCTTTTAAAAAAAATTATGTTATACTACTAGGAGATTTTAACTATAATATTATTGGAGATTAAGATCATTTTTTGTTGTAATTAATGATAAAATATAGTTTGAAACCCATTATGAAGTCTGACGAGCCAACTACAAACAAATATACGTAGATATATGTAATTAATTATATGTAATAAGACAATAACCAGATTTGGAGTGTACGAGAGTATTTTTTCAAATCATAGACCAATTTATTGCAAATTTATATATCATTTTCCTAAATCTATTCTTACTTTATTATCTGGAATTATCTGGAAATACATAAATCTAGATTGTTTATATTCTTAAAATTAGAGGTCAAATACTCTGTCCTGTTTTCAAGTTTTATTAATCTCTACTAATTTGATTTTACCTTTATACAGCCAACAAAAATTATTCAAAAAAACTCGTAATCACAATAGATCATATTAAATTTTGACATTATTTCAATAGTTATTGATTCCTTAGATTGATTTTTTCTTCACTCTATTAATCTTTAGTAAATACAATTTTCATAAATTTTAACATGTAAAGCAGATCCTAGTTTCCAAGCTGTCTGAAAATGGTTCAATTTCATTTTAATAAGGACTTTGAAATATGAAATCGTTTGAAATGTTCTTTGGTGGACAAATATGCGCCTCTTTTCTTAATGTTTCTACATCAGTGTTTATTGTTTTATTCATGTTTTTATGTGGAGTGTTGATGCTATAATGTACATTATTCCGTTCAGAAAACTTACGAGTTTTTAGTAAATGTAACTTTAGTTTAAGATAAAAAGAGTCGGGAAGTCTGTGCGGTGCACCATACCATTTATTTCTAAAGTGCATTCAACATATTAAATAAATTACCTTTACTTATTAAACTAACTAAAATTGCTATAACAGATTGCTCGGTGGCCGAATGGTCTAAAGCTTGACTTTTTTAATGGACAGGATTGCCGATGTAGGTAAATTGAAATTTGAATCCCGGTCAGGTGTTCTGAAAGTGATTTTCCTAAATGGTTTTCTATTCTCTCCCCACTCAAATGCGGGTTAACTTCCTTTACATTAAATTTCCTAATCTCTAAAACAGTAGAGTAACTACCTAAATGGGTATATATATACGTGGTTTTAAAAAAAATTATCACTAAACTTTATTCATCAAGTCAAATTTGTTTTAATATGAGTAATTGAAAATTATGTCGAAATAAGTTGACACAAATGTACAATTTATAATATATATTTACCATAAAAATGTTAAATATTAATTAAATATAAAACAATACAAATGTATATCGATGTAAGGCTATTTTCAGAATTAGTTAAGAATTTATGGTTTTCTTTCAATGTTAAATTTGTGTAATGAAACGTATAGGGACGGCATCCATGGTTGGGAGGGTGGTATCTGACAGCTAGCAGAAGGTTCTTTATTGCCAACATTGACTAGAAGTGACTGATATCAACCTTTTTGGAAATAGTTATTATATTCCTATTAATACAATAATATCAAAAGTGTTATACAAATCAATCTAATAATAGTTCTCTAAGGATTAGGCACACTGTATAATTGGCTTTTTAGTAGTTTATTGAAAAAACAAATTATATAAATAAAACTGATATGCCTATGTTTTTTGTTTTGTGATTGTGGCAATTAAATATTTTTATACTGCCTGAAATAATTATTTTTTTCTTAGCACTGCGTCTCACTACACGTTCGGGTTATTCGCTTATGTACTAATTAAGCTAGTTTGTATAGGGATGAGGAAGGCTATATTTATAAAAAGTGTACTCACATTTTCGTAAAGGAAGAATGGAAACCCATTTTGGAAAAATAACTCTCAATACACTCGACTAAGATTCGAACCTTGATCTCCCTGTCATTGTCAATCTAATCTACTGCATGAATAGTGCGTTAGAACATTCATTTAACAAAACGGGTAATAATGATTAAAAATTAACTAGAAATATTATCGTCACACTTGTATCTTTTTATAACTGTTCATCAAAATAAATAAATGGTACTGAACTCCGAACGGACTTTCTCGCTCTATTGTTTGAAAATGGAGATATTTACTCAAAACTCGTAATATATGTGAAACTAAATAATATACACTAGCAAGCCCTAAAATAAATTGCACTATAATTATGTAAAACTGTTTTTTTTAGTCCTGGTTTTAAATTTTATAATTTTGTTTTTAAAGAATTAATGTCCTTATTGTATGTTTGGACCGATAAAAATAATCAATGCTGGGTTCACGAGGGTCAACGCTTCGTATTAAAATTTCAACTTGCATTGCTATTAAATATCTCATTTATAAACTTTGACCAATAAAAAATTTAAATATTTAATATTGAGTATAAAATGGATATAGATAATTCTTTTACAAACATTTCTTCCAATAGGTTTAAGGATAAATAGCATATACTTTTAGAGTCTTACTTATATTTAATTACTCTATGGAATTGTAGAATTATTGCGTTAAAACTTAAGTAGTACATCTTTATAACTAAAGCTCACAACATTTTATTAATATATTTGCCAATATCTTAGAAACTGTTGGATTTATACAAATATATTCCTTATCTATTTTTATTTTTAATAATACTACAAATTTGCAATGATAAGTTATTTAGTATCTCAAATAGTTGCGGAGATACGGAAGTTTCTGCTTCTATAATGTATCCTAAAATTCATTTTCATTGTAAAATGAAAATAGACAGTTTATTTATAATCTTAATCAACACCTAGATACGAGTTTTAAACAAAGCCATTAGTCTATTTTGAGAAAATTGATTGTTTCTCTTTTCGTCCTTTCTTAAACTACTCTTAATTTTAAGTTTAAACAGACACACAAAGAACCGTCTGAACCGTTACGCCTAATTAGGCGTGTTCAAATACAAAAAAGATTATAATACGCTAAAAGAAAAATTTAGAGTGTGCTGTGTAAGTAAAAAAAGGCAAAGTAAAACTGGGCAAAACCTAACTGGAGCCCAGCACACGCAATAAGAACTATTGCGGGACTCGTCCCTGCGGTCACCCTCAAATTCAATAACACATGTCATTAACTAGAAACGTGACTACTCCTTTGTTTAGAATATTAGATAACATATTTAAGTTGAAGTAACCTACCTAAGGATGAGTATATAAAAAGGTAAAACACAAACATAATAGTCTAGAGAACATTTATTTAGATTCAACAAGATATGGATAACAATTTATTTAAAGCAATAGTTTCAAAAAATTTATAGAATACAATATACGCAACCTTGCGTCATGGCCTCTTAGGGAGGTCGCTGTATAGGCGAAAAGCTTCGCTAAAAACTTGGTTAAGCCAAAAGAACAACGACTGACTCTTGACAATAACTATAGTATAAACGTCAATGTTCAACCTAAAAATATTGAGTTATTTCCTGTCAGCCGTTCATTATCTCTTTTTCCCACAAACAAAAAAAAAATACAATATTTTTTTAAATTACAGAAAGCAAGGTTGACCTTAGTAAAATAAACCCATAATAACTCGCCAGCACGAGACAAATATTTACCTAACACTTAGTCGTCATGGCGGCTATCACTAACTTCTCATACGCGCTGATGGCGCCTAATATCCTAAGTTCAAAAGAGAACGATTAAACATTAAATATAAAAAGAGCAATTCAATAAACGGAATCTAATGATGTTATATTACAATAAGCCCAAGGCCAAAACCTAACGTCTAACATGGAGTAATATAAAGTAAAGTCCCTAATGCTTAAAAAGGGGTATAACTAAAATAAATATATATATGTCGCTAGATATTCTATTATTGCCCAATTCTTAAACTTAATATTCAAAACAAACATCATGGGCAAAGTTAACAGTTACAGTATGTCGATATTAAAAATAATCTTAAGTGACAAAAGTATATTCTAGAAACAATGTCTTTTCATTGGAGTTCGTTATTATAAATAATAAATACAAGTCCAAAAGGTATCTCATAGAAAACGACACCATATCTCAGCCCATTTAAGAGATATAAGCTTAAGTCTGCAATACTCATCAAAAATAATTACAAGTCCAAAAGGTATCTTATTGAAAAAGATGCCATATCTCAGCCCATTTAAAAGATAAAAGCTTAAGTCCGCAATACTTGATGTCAATAATACGAGTAAATATTAAAGTTAGAGTTTTTGAAGATGAAGAGTCGAAAATGAATTTAGAATAATAAATATAATGCCGAAAAAGAATTTGTCTTACATTGTTAATATTTGAAGCCGTAGCTTAGCACAAGCTACTTCCAAAGCCAGTCCCAGAATACGGCGCTTACCCCACTTGGTCACACTTTTATACGGAAAGCACTAGTTCACAGCACATGGAAGATGGGGGGGGTTTCAAAGAACTTAGTGAGGCGTGGAACATTCTACTAGCATCTAGGTGATAGACTTGAGCATTGGTGGAGTGTTTCTTCTTCTCTGTTGAGGGTCTTTGCTGCGGGAAGGTCGTTGCAGAATGTTGGACAGGCGTGGCCTTCAGTACGTTGTAATCGGTTGTGTCGTTCGTGTGTGTAGTCGTGTAGACGATCCGACCGCCGGCGGAGTTGGTAAAATAGGTAAGTTGATTGTTATTGTTTGTTTTCGGCTAGTTTGTGGCAAACAATGCTACACGTCATTGCAAATATCACTTTTTAGGGCTTGGAGTGTCTTGAGACATCGACATTCATCAACATTTCAGGTTAGATTTTCTTTTGCGGTCGCAATACTTTTACCTTTTGTGTTCGAAAAGTTAAAAAATATTTATTTACGTATAGCTTGAAAGCTATTGGTTTTATAAAAATATGCTTCTTATGAAATATTTGTATAATAAATTTACCTACATATTTGTAATGATACGTAATTTCATAGCTCAAATAGTTTAGTAGATATTATATATAAAAAAAGTTAATTTACGCATCAGACCGGAGCCCTTAAACTCATTTTACCGAAATATTAAAAGAATCCATTTTGTTTGGAATATTTATAAAAGTTTATAAATGAAATTTAATCAAAATCGTTAGAGCCGATTTTGAAAAAATCGACTTTTTCTCTTTTTGCACTTCAGTAAACTATTCTTGATTTTAGGGTTGGATATCCAATTCCAAAAACCCCTTGGGGCAACCCTATGAAAACCCTAGATACCAAGTTTTAGCTCGATCGATAAAATAGTTTAGGCACTAGTTGAAGGTACAGACAGACATATATACGGAAAGTCAAAAATCACTTTTTTGGATTCGGTGGGTCATGAAACCTCAAGATTTATCAAAATCTTGAATTCGATTTTTTTTACGATCACAATACTTTCTCTATCTGTAAGATAACGAGAAAGTAAAAAAGTGTTAATAGCTTGAAAAGAGTGTGTTACATAGTATTAGTTTCAAGATAAAAGGTTTTTATTTGTAAACAACGTAAGAACACAACCGTCTTGATAGTTTGTAGGACGCCATCAACCTCGCTTATCTCACCTGGTTCGCCAACTTTATTTGAAAAGACGGCAGCCATCTACAAGTTATCGTTTGTAAAGAATTTTTAAATGAACTACAGACGCCGTTTCCACATAAGAAGAAATATTTAAATGGCTATCATCATAAGTTCATGTTTAAAAAATATAAAAACTGTTTGTTATGTTAATCGAATTGTTTGTTTGTGTGAATGTTTTGACTGCCAGAATTAACACCAAGTCAATATATGGCCTTGTAGAACATATTATGGTTGGACGAATGTACTGTCATATACCATCTCTCCTACTATCAATTAATTAACATTGAGAATTCTACCTTCCCTTGCTGCAAAGTTACAAATAGGCAACGTCGAAAACGTGAAACTTTAGGCTTAGACTTCAAACTCGCTGATCCAGATCAAGGTTAATCAATCATACTATGCTGGACTCTCAACAAGACATTAAGTATTATTCTTAGCATTACGTTAACACTATACTGTTTACCTTCCAATATCCGTTTTCTTATTGCCTGTATGGACTTCATCATTCGTAGTAAATCGGTGGAAAGATTATTCAATACTAATGTACCGTTGCCCAGGGAACGCCCAAATGTACTAATCGTACATCCTTTCCAAGTCCCGATGAGATGATACGAAGGAGATAATGAGTATGAGAGTGTGGAACCAGTGGAAGCACTTAAGCCTATCTTAACGTCTAACCAAACAAATCCTGGTGACCGTTGGGGTGATTTCTCTTTCAGGAATAAGATCCAAGGTACCAGTTGGGAATCGAACTCGGTTCCACCTAGGCTAGTAGCCAGATACAATGACCACTACACCACTGGGTCAGTTCTAACGTATGGTACAAGTGTAGCTTAACTAACATCGTGTCAAAATGAACCTTAATATAATATGATCTTAAATAATTTTAACTATCAAATTTTTTAAATTATAATAGGTTCAACCATTTATATCTGAAAAGCTTTCTTCCTTCAAATGTAAGAACGAGAATGAGGGATGGATACAATGTTTAATGAATATAAAAATATTCTAAAATTATATATATATCCAAGGTATCTAAAAAATATGAGAAGTTAAAATGAAAAGGCTTGAGGTTAAATTAGCATTGTCTACTTCTGCTTCAAACTTCAAGAAGTGAAACGTTATTAATGGTTCTTTTTTTTATTATTCTTCGTAGGATTCTTAAAAACAAGATAAAAGGTTTTTAGAGTGTTCGTAAATTAATAATATAAGTAAGGAAAAAAAAGAGAATGTTTAAGTAATTTAAGACAAAATATAATATTATGAAGTAAAGTAAAACATTGTAGCTATAATTTCTTACTAACATATCCAACATTATAGATACAAACAAGTTAATCTAAGGCAGTGTTACTCAAAGTCTGGTCCTCGGACCTTTGGGGGTTCGTGGTAGCCTGGCAAGGGTTACACAGGACCCTAGGGAGGTTTCGTAGTACAAATAAATTTAAAAATATTGATCACATATAATTTTTTTTTAAATATTAAATGTAAAACATCCATAGTATGCTGTATTTGTTTCCTCAGTACACACAGATCTTTAGCTCTGTTGGTATTGTTTCTGTCTAATGGGTTAAGGGTCCCGGGTTTGATTCCAGGAATGACTGAAAAATGTATCATAGTGATAAATTAACGGCTGGGTACTGTATGTTGTGACTGTTTTAGTATTAAGTTATAATCTAAGGCATATGAAACTACAACAGTCCTAGCAAGCTGGTATTTGAAAAATATATGGCTTGAATAAAAAAACTGACACAGACCACAGGCTGGAAACAGTAATGGATGTAAAGTGAATAGCCTCTCCTTCAAGAATCCTCCCAACGAAATGTCCTTTCCTCTCTCCTAAATGTTGGTCACTTTCAAACTAACTAGTCTCGGGAGAAGATACCGCGTTTCTTTAAGAAAACTATTATTATTATTATTATTATTATTATTATTATTATTATTAGCACCGCGTCTTACTACCCGTTCGGGTTATACGCACTTACGCTAATGTGTAATGGTAGGGTGATTGTGAGATGAAATGGAGGACCTACAGTTTAACGTGGAATCCGAACCACGGTGGAGGCCTGGCATTCCCCATATTCACAAGATGTCTTGCCAGAGGTGAAGGAAGGGTTTGGTAATCAGATAAATCTGTGCCGGGACCGAGGATTGAACCCCGGCCTCCAGCACAGAAGTCCGACACCTTACCCCTAGACCACCACGTCACCCCCCACCCCCTTTTGCTACTTAATTAAGATTAAGTGCGTGGGTTTTTTTCATTTTAGCTCTTGAATAGAAAGGAAAGGTACGAGTCTCCTTTATTTAGTGCTAGAATATTTAATTAAACAAATATTATGGAATTATAGAAAACTGAAGCACAAATAATAGTAAAGCACTTTAATATTTCGAGGTTTTCTATACTATCATCTTTCAGAGATACCGTTAAACCTGCTTCGGTGGCCGCATGCTCTAACGTGCTATTCTCGCAGTAGAATAGACTGCCGATGGCGGAGATATCAAGGTTCGAATCCCGATATGATATACAGAAGGTAGTTTTTCCAAAATGGTTTTTCACTCTCCCTTCACGCAAATTCTGGTAAACTTCCTTTCAATATAACCTTCCTAATACCTAAAACCATTAGTGCAATTAGAACATAAGTGTTTAACCTAAACGAATAGTTAGACGCGGTGCTAAAAAAAAATAACTAATGTAAAGTGGCATCACTAAAGCTTACCTCTTGCAACTATTTTATCCATCTTACTTTAAAGTTGTGTTAAATCTGAACTGGCTACGAACTGGCTAAAGAATTTTCCTTTCTCAGATTTTAAAGAAAAGATGTTTTGAATTGTTTAATTACGAATTATAATTGATGTGATTTTTTTAGAACCATTTATTACCACCCATTCGGGTTTACGCTTATAATTAATGTTGATATGATACTCATCATAATCATCATCATCATGTCAATGTTTATCTATCATTATCGCTTTTACTAAACATATAATTTGAATAAATATGTGTGTTTACTTATTTCACTATAACAACTTTAAACTATTTAAATAGATTTTACTTCTGTGTTTAGGCCATGAGAAACTTAAACTATCTAATTAAAGCGACTAGTGTTAGGAGAATTAAATGTATAAAAATGGATCTATATTCACCTTGAGATAATATCTAAAACTATACTAATGCTGTAAAATAATTGCACATATTAAACAACTATATCTACCACTTTGTCTAACTAACAAATATCAGTGGATAGTGTATCTAAACGTCAAATTCATATAGACATGTATGACGTTTACGTTGAGATTTGATTTTGAATACACATTGGATGTACTGAAGATTTTTTTTTTCTGAATGGATCTCTACGCAAATGCTTATCGTCTGAATTCTATTTTTCACAATCTTATTACGTTTGCGTTACTAAAATACTTAAAGTTCCGTTGATTAGTAAGATGCAGAAAGATTAATAAAAAACCTAGTTTTTTTTTAAATCTATTTGTAGCTCTTAATTAATAATCTCCTTTTACTAGAACTAAAGAGCTATATTAATAACCTTTTCTGGAAAGAGGCATAGTTATGACAAAATAATTCAACTTACAAAATTATTAATGCATTTTTATAAGTAAAAAAAGTCGTTTTCCTTCTTGTGAAGTGTATAAAAAGATGAAAATTGGCTCATTTCCAATTTGGTTGATCCAAAATAAAATAGTTAACCCGTAATAAAAGAAGAGTTATTAAGTTATATGGTCTCGTAAATATATCCTTTTTTTTACTAAACCGATATTTTCATGGATTAGTAGAAAAGTGCATTATTAAAGAGTCTTAGAGTCTCAAATTTATGAGCATTCACTTAACCGTAAGGTATGGAGTGAATACTGTATGTACTTCTTTATTCCACTTTTCACAGGAATACAAACCAAACCTGCACCGGAGGTTGCATGGTCTAAGGCGCTACTCTCGTGGTAAATTATTAGACAGCTGATGATGAGAATATTGATATTCTAATCTCGGTCTGGTGTAATTAGGCGGTTTTCCAAAATGGTTTTCCACCCTCTTCCATGTACACTTTCTTTAAGTATAAACTTACTCATCCATAAAACCATTAGCGTAATAAGTCCATAATCGTATAACCCGAACGGGTAGTAAGACGTGGTGTTAAAACTAATACAAACCAACTAAAACCTTTACAGAAACAAATATGTATAATTATATTTATACTACTTCTTATTAATTTTTTTTTGCTACTGCGTTTCACTGTCCGTCTGGGTTGTACATTTATATACTAATTATGATAATATGTTAGGACGAGGAGGTTTTAATTGAGATAAAGTTCACCCACATCTGTGTTGAGAGAGAGTGGGAAACGATTTAGGAAAAACAAGCCTCAGTACACCCAACCAAGATTCGAAACACCAACCTCCCTGTGATCATCAGCCCTGTATATTGTGAGATTGACGCCTCAAACAATTTGAACACAAAAATAAGTTACGTGAAATGAATAAGGTATAGATGAGGTAGGCAGACTGTATAGAACATTTAACCGCGTTTGGGAGAGTGGTAAAGAATTTAGTGGGGAGAATCATGCTCGGTAAATTTGTCCAGGATTCGAACCTTGACCCCCCCCCCCTTATAATTGTAAAACCATAGATGAGTATGACGTTTAGTCCGTGTGTGCCATTGATGCGGTTGAAAAATTTATAAATTTCTTGTTTATTTTATTAGACAAAAAAAGTGTATTATCTAAGTGTCATTATTCACAACCCCTTCAATATTTCAAGCAGAAACAACTTGCCACTCAGAAAGATCATCGATACTGGTCACTTTTATATTAAGGGAAAAGACGGGTAAAGAATAACATTACAAACCTTTTTCAGGACGTCTTTTTTTTTAGATCAAACCCCACAAGAACTGCAGCAATATTTTTTAAATAATTTTAATACGGAAAAAAAAAATGTTTTAACAATAATATAAAGCAGGGGTCGGCAAAAGGTTAGGAACGATCAACCGGTTAGTTTCAAAGCAAGTTCCGGTCGACCGCGTAACAAAACTACATCGTCAAGTAAAGTCAAGCTTACTTTGCATTATTCCACTATGCTACAGCTTATAAGACAGGAGCATAGTATAATCTGTCAAGGTAACACCACTGCCGTTCAGGGTAAACGGAGTGTACATTTATGTATTTTCTATAAAGGCAGGGGGATAAGTATAGGAGGAAATATTGAATTTAAGGAATAAATATAAGACTTATAGAAAAGTTATTATTAAAAGTTGAGTGGAGAAACGAAGAGGGATCACAAGTAATAGTCGATCGGAACCTAAAAAGGTTTCCAAACACTGATATAAAGTGTTCTTTGAAAGGAATCATTTTCTAACAGATGTAAGCACTAGATTAATTAGAGTTTTTAAAAAACACCATTCCCCTTTTTCCCCTTGTATTTCTTAGATTTTATCACAAATCTATTGTTTCACAGACAAAAAAAGGTGGTGATATAAGAGGGTGAGAGAGTAAACATATTTTACAAAGAGATTCTTCCATAAAGAGGAATCCTCCTTCCATCTCAGTTTAGAAAGCCCTAAAGAAAGCCCATCTCTCTTACCTGCATATTTATGTTCACCAATCCAAGCAAACAGATCGATAACCGCGTTAGTTTCCACTGTACAGAGAGAGTGTTTGGAGACGACTATTGGTGTGATGGGATCTTCTTCCTCGTGCAAGTACTTAAGAACTCATCTTATTGGCAACGTGCCCAAAATTGAATAGATTTCAAATATTTTATTTAGTGAGGGGTTGAGGGCCATTATGTTTTCTGTTACCAAACCTTTTTTTTAATCATCATTCGTGCACCCGTGGGACTCTTTTTCTGGGATTTACACTGATGAGGAGGTTAAAATTTGAAATTTATCAAACTGAAATTAATTTGAGAAAAATTACGCTTTGTTGGCCACGTGGTTTGATGCGCAACTCTCGCATTAGACTAGGTTTCCAATGACTGGAGTATTATATTATGCCACTGTAAAACCACATGGCTTACTCACTCACTGACATTAATGTTTACCCTTTTCCAGATGAGCTAGAAACTTAAAATTTAGCAAACTTATAGCTTATAGCCTGTAACTGACGTTGAAATTCAAAAAAGTTTTTTTTTTAATTTTAAACCCCCGAAAAAATTAAAAATGTCGGAGCAGCTTTAAAGTCGGTGCGGGCCTTTCTTTGGAGGTTTCTTGTGGCTAAACGGTAAGACCTATCAAAAAATGGCTTTGGAATTACATTCGTTTACATCCAATTGCAAAGAAAACTCCCTGAGGGTTTCGGGGCCGAGCTTTCAACAAGCAAAGCGAGTCAAGGTTCTAAAATCGGTCGGTTGTACTGAATATGGTCGTTTCAAAAAAGTTTTTCACTCGTCCTACACGCAAATTCGGGTACATTACCTTTAAATATAATCTTCCTAATCCCTAAATCCATTAGCTTAATTAAAACATAAGCGTATAACCCAAACGGGTAATAGAACGCAGTGCTGAAATAGAAAATTGGGGAGAAGCCAGGAACACTCCTTTTTTCAATTAATAATAATAATAATATTTAGCACCACGTCTTACTACCCGTTCAGGTTATACGCTTTAAGTACTAATTACTCTAATGGATTAGGAATTGGTAAGGTTGAATTAGAGGAACTGAACCCGCATTTGCGTGGAGGGAGAGTGGAAAACCATTTAGGAACCCCCC
>CABFVX010001978.1:28553-57326 GCA_902151425.1 Timema shepardi
GGGGTTTGAAAATATAAAATAAACAGTACTTACATCTACATAAATATGTTGAGATGTGTTGTAAAATTATAAAAAAAATACTAACATATTTAAAAATTAATATAAATTATATTTTTGACTTTCAGGTGGCGATAAGCTTGGGTTAGAATCAAGACCAGACTATTTGAGCTGTTATTTTTATGTAAATGGCTTCTATCGCTGTGCAAATTTGGGTACATTTCCTTGTAAATTTAAGATTCTTCATCTCTACCTCATATATGAAAGTAAATTCGAATCTCCCGGACAAATAGCTAAAATAGGATTAAAATAATTATTAAAATAACATTGATAATTTTTGTAGTTTTAGTTAAAATAATTAAATTCACTTATCAGTAAAAACAATAAATAAATCTTAAACTCTCCTTGTTTTAAAATATTTAATAACTACAAAGATTTACTTTTAATATTAAATAAATATATTTATTTCTACTAATTGTTCCGAGGGTTGTTATCGGTAAAAAAATAAAATCCATTAACCTCAGTTTGATTTGAGCACTCCAACTTAGGGTCCTGAGGAGAGCACTTTCAACAGGATGTGGGTGAAAATTATCATCGGGCTTTTGCCTGGTTTGTAAAGTTTAAATTTTTATTTTAAAATTTATTAAAAAATAGAGTGCAACGTTTTTTGTAAAAATGTGTATTTCCGAGATTAAAGCAAAAGGTTATAAACCAAGATCTAGTCTTCCTCTATCAAATAGTCGAGTTAAGTTATGGTAGGGTCACAACAGAAATTACTAAGTTGATATGAGGTTTCTTAGGAGGTTTATGTTAGTTAAAATACATTTTATTAAAATATTTTAAACTTAAGATTTAAACTTTTTAATTGGTCAGAATTTTCGCCTACATTTTGGTGAAAAAAAATGTTAAATATTAAGCGACTTCATAAATAATCCGAGTTTATTACACATCTGTTCCGCGTCTCTGTGCTCTTCCTTGTAGCACCCCTAAGGTAAGAATGTAGGGGACACGAGTTAAGGGCCGTAATTTTACAGTTTTTATAGAGGAATATTTTCTTGGACAAAATAAATAAAATATTGCTCCAGTAGAAACATAAGAGTTTAATTTTTTTCACGTGGTGACTTCAACAGTTGTTGAATATCTGTCATGAACATAGCGGCATTACATGAGATACTTTTCAAATGAAGATATATAAGTTTCCATTAAATTCCAGAACACCTTTGACAGTTAATTCAACAACGTTTGAGAACCCGCTTTGTGGCCGCATGATCTAATGTGCTAATCTCTTGTTTGGCTAGACTGCCTAAAATGGGGCGATCGGGGTTTCGACCAGGGTCGGGATTTCCTAAAATGTTTTTCCATTCCTCTCTCTCTCTTTCTCCACGCAAATGCGGGTACACTTAATCTAAATCATTCCTAATCTTTAACAGATTAGTGTAATTAGTACATATGCTTATAACCCGAAATGGTGGTAAGACGTGGTGCTAAAAAATAAACCTTTGAGTTCACAATGGGAAGAAAATTTAATAATAATATTTAACACCGCGTCTTATTAACCATTCGGGTTATACGCTTTTTAAGTATTAATTACTATAATGGATTAGAAATTGGGAAGGTTTAATTAGAGGAAGTTAACCCGCATTTGCGTGGAGGGAGAGTGGAAAATCATTTAGGAAAAACCACCCTCAGTTCACCCGACCGAGATTCGAACCTCGATGTCCCCATCCTGTGAAGAAAATTAATTTATATCGTTGTACAGAAGTAATAATTGATTTATTTTGACCAAAAAAACCCTGCAAAAACACTATCCTTTTCTCACGTTCCCTACATCCCCATCATAAGGATAAACTGCCAAGGTTGACCAAATAATAAACAAATTAAGAATGCAACTTTTCTTTCCTAACCTTTGACCATAAGAGCAAACTTTTTAGAAATGCTTAAGAAAGAGAGTAAGAAAGAATATGAATACATAATATTAAGACTTGGCGAGTAAAGAAGCAATCCCATTTTATTTCCTCTAATGCATATTTAACATTTAATTTTATTTCCCGTTGTCCAAGTTTCAAGAAGACAGTAATTTTATTCTTTATGTAAATACTCCTCCTATTGTAAAGAAAGGCTTCAGAAACGTGACTTATGACTTGGACACACGACCATAAAGTTCTCGAAAGAGATGAACAGTGATTGGAATTATTTACAAGTTACATGGAAGTGGGGAGGGGGGGCTTAAAGCGGGGTGGATGGAAGGGAAAGTGAGGTGTGCTTAAGAATAAAGTGGGAGGGTGGAGAGGTTGAATGACCCAGATATTGGGAAACGATGGGATTTGGAAGATGGATGTTGTTGAAAGAATAAGAGAAAGATGAAGAAATAAGAAGTTGAAAAGGAAATAAATAGAAAAGATCTGACAAGGAAAGGTAGTTTTGTCGCCGAGACCGAGATAACTTGGATTGGAAGAGACACTTGCAACGAACCGACTCGACATTATTTATAAACCTTCTGAAGAAAGTTGATTTCATCCCTCCTGTTTTTTTGTTGTTATTTTTGTTTGCCCCTCTCCCTAGCCTACTTCTTAAATCTTCTTACCAGTGGACTACTTCAACCTTCATACCCCCCCAACCACGTCCTCTTCTTACAAATCTCTTTCGTCTGCCCCTCAGGTTACTTTTGAAGTGGCTGAAGTACAGGAAGATGAACAACCGTCTGGATGCTATTTGGTCACGGCTTGAGAAATGGCCCTGTATTACACTTATTACTTCTGCGACAGTTGTTGATAGTTCTGTTTCAATTTGGTGACAGTACGTTAAGGCAGACTTGCCCCTGTGTCAGGGTTTCCTTTTGGGCTATTTATTCTCCACCTTTTTCTCTTGTTGTGCACAGGGATTTGTTGAGTAATTTTTCTTTGAAATAAGTACCTTATTAATTAAACTTAACACTACGAGGAAGTGAATTTCCCAAACTAGTTTTTAACCTTATTGTAAATGTAATATGAATAAAAATAGAAGATTTTAATCAGTCATTTTAGTTAGAAATGTTAGCTACAATTGATAGAGTTTTTTCTTCTAGAGATTGGACCAATAAAATTTAAAATTGTATTTCACACTATAAAATGCTTTTATTTAAAATTAAGTTTAGTTTTTTGGTATTTAATGAGAGAAATTGAAATATTCAAATGATAGATTCTGTGTTTAAAATTCTCCCTCCTAATTCTTTGTACTTCGTTTAGTTTAAAACGTGAATGGTATAAAAGAATAGTGATCTAAGAAAATTAAAAGTATTATAGTTTTTAACTGTATGGTTTACATGAATTGTTTCAAATTATTTTCAGTATTTAGAAGAATTTGATTTTATAACTGTTCAATGTATTTCCCAAAGGTTTTTCTGAGATGGACTTCTAAGAATAAACTAGATAGACGGAATTGCATTAATCTATTATAGCTAACGAATTTATTTCCAGACTCGGGATTATATTCAATTTTAAATTTAAATAATACATATAGTGTTCGGTCAGTGAGAAGATTAGAAAAAAATCATTAAATTATTATTATTATCAGGCTAATAATAAGATTTTTAGACCTATCGAACAATTTAATATCACTTGAACCCAGTACTGAGGTGCACTTACCTTCGATCTACATAAGTCTGACAAGTAACTGATGTAGTTCTTCACTCATAAATGGAAATACGTGCAATAAAAAAATCTAAGATTTAAATTAATTCGATAAAATATTTTGAATCATTTTAAGTGTACTTTACAACATAGATAACTTCATAAATTAATTAGGATATTTATACCATTTGTCTATAAATGTAAACTAGCAGAAGAATAAAGTATATTGACTTTCAAAATAGAACTATATTAATTCTAAGAACTATAAACCTCGTCCTTCATTTTAAAAAAATGAGTTTTTCATGTTCAGAAATATGTCATTTTATTAATGTTATGCAATATTAAGATTTCTCTTTGAATTTCAAGTTGAAATATCTCCCAAGATTTTTACTAGGATTTTTAGTTGAGAATTTGCCTTGGTGATCCATGTTAAGACAGAAAAAACATGAATACTATATTAAATAGTACATTTTGATCACAGACAACGTTTTAACACCGCACATTACTACTCGTTCAGGTTATACGCTTATTAACTAATCAAGCTAATGGTTTTATGGGTGAGGAATAGGAGGTGTACACGCATTTGCGTGTAGGGGAGTATAAACACATTTTTGATCAACCACCCTAAGTACACCCTAACAAGATTCGAACCCCTATATCCCCATCATTGACAGTTTACTCTAGTGATCAAGTGACGCCTTAGATCATGTGGTCACCGAAGTGAAGAATAGCCACTGTTCGTGTGACTTAATTGCAGTTTAAAGATATGTATTTAAAAAAAATCAAGGTTACTTGTTACTTGATTGATTGCTGATAATGTTGAAATTCTAATCAATTTAGATAAGCCTTTAAATTAAAAGCCATGTGGCAGACAGATGAAATGCCAAATGGTTAAGTTAAAAAAGGAACTCGCTACTTTCGGTCAATTATTTAATATAAGAAATAGGAATGGCTTAAGTTTAATAAAATATCATTCTTCCTATTTTATTGATTGATTTATGAGAGGGATTTTTTCTTATCAAAATAAGATTAAAGAAGAAAGCCGATTAATCGAGGACCAGTTAACTGATTTTCTAATTAACCGGACAAAACAATCTAGTAATGGAATCAGTCACTTTCCTGATTCAGACCCCGTGTTCCTTATTCCTTTAAATTCAATTCATTATTTTAATATACTGGAACGTGGTCAACTCAGCCTCGTCAAGACAATTGAGCCGCTACTTGAATAAAGAAGTTGTGGCTCCAGTCTATAAAACAGATATTAACGGCTGAAGGGTTATTGGTGCTGACTATATGACACCCTCTATTCGAAAACTTTGGCACTATTTTCGCCCAGCATGTGGTGACCACTCGTTTGTCATAGCTTTCTTGTAGAGCTGACGCGATTGAGTTTATTTTTATTTTTTATTCATGAAAATATCCGAATCTTTTTAAATCTGAAAAAGGCTAATATTCAGCGTTATACAATATTTCAATAAAACATTTTAAAGGAAATAAATAAAATGTAAACTCAAATTTAAATTACAAAACTACAAGCTAACATTTTGCAATATGTGTAGTCTCTGAGAAAACCGTTTGCTTTGCAGAAATCTGTTGCAAAGTTTCTGGCAGACCAACTGTGTGTTGTTCTCTTGGCGTTGTCCCAAAACCCATTTTAAAAGCAATATTCTAACACCTTGAACTGCTAAGATCGTCTTTTAATGGTTTTAGAACAGTCGCGGGGATTGAATAAACTAAACAACTGTTTGTTTTGGACATGTTTTTCTGCGTGGCTCTGTACGCTGGTAATATTACGTGTCTTATCTCTATTATGTAGATGAGCTAAACAAGAATATCATTATTATTATTATTAATACTATTATAAATTTTATTTTGCAATGCCTCTCACTACCAATTCAGGCTGTGCGAACATAAATTAACTAAGCCAATTAGGTAGGTATTAGAATGGTATATACAGAGTGAAATTAATCCATATTTATGTGGAAATAGTGAATGAAACAGTTTTGGATTATTTCTTTAACCTCGCGCTTTGCTACCTCTTCAGGCTATACGCACATATTATAATTACTCTAATGAGGTAGGAATGAGGAAGGAAGAATTTTATAGATAATTTACTCGCGTTTGCGTGGAAGGAGATTGGGAAAGTATTCAGAGAAAATGATCCTTAGTAGTACCAACCGAGATTCAAACCCTGATCTCCCAATCATCGGCAGGCCAGTTTAAAACGAAGGTGACGCCTTAGTACCAGAGCTTGGCATAAAGGTCGATCTCGCAGCAATGTTCAGTCAATCGTGTAAGAAAACTTTATCATCATGAAAAGGCAAGCTTGTCTTGCATTATTCCACTATGGTAGAGTTTATACGATAAAATCATAATGTCAAGGTAAGACTGCTACCTTGCTTGGTTACACTATGGTACATGGTTTAATTCGTTAATGTAAAACTGATATCCTTTCAGGGTAAACGAATTGTACATTTTATTTATTTCATGTTATTTTTATATGGGCAGGTACATTAGTATTGGAGGAAATATTGAATTTAAGGAATAAATATAAGATGCATAGAAAAATAAGAATTATTGCGGAGATACAAAGGGTGATCGCGAGACCTTTGATAAAGGTAAAAGTCCATCGGTACCCCAAAAAGTATGCTCCCTTAGACCAACCGACCACTGAAATGGGTAATTAAGAGAGGGGGAAATGTTAGTCCAGCTAACAGGGATTCAAATCACATCTTTTCAGTCATCGGCAATCCAATCTATTGTGATGCCTTATACTACTGTACCACTTGGGGCGCAGGTACTATTTTGTTGGGTGTACAGTACAAATCTGGTACATCATACTATAAAATTCAACTCTATAAATAATTAAATATAGACAAAAAACTTTTAATACTAAAATTTATATTTATATTTTGAAATACTCTTATTTTAGATTTGTGATACTTTCCTTTTAAATAATTGCATTATGATAAAAAAATATATATAATTTTAAATTGGTATAAGATGGATACAGTAGCCTCATGGCTTCTTTGGTGCTGACTGACGGCTTTGAAAAGTTAGCAGACCAAAATATGTATCCCTACGCCGAGCCATATGATCTGCAAAAACATGTGTTTAGCAGCTGTCCCTTCTGACAGTTAAAATGTAGGTATATGCCTGAATGTTGATGGTCAGAAGTCAGCTGTGAGCTGTCAGTCAGCACCAAAGAAGCCATGAGGCTACTGTAGATGTTATTACCGCTATTTCATAATTGGTTACATAATTTGTATATGATTTTAAACAGTAAATATTACATTGAGATACGTGAATTTGAGTTAAAGAATTTCACTTTGATTACATTATAAAATAAAATGTAGCAGTATTAGTAAAATAAACTATAAATTAATCAAATACTTTTTAAATATATGATAAATATGTATAAATATCAAATATTTCAAGCATTATAGAAGTATTATGTATAATTAAATGTTTAGAGTCAAAAATATTATAAGATAAAGTTTTACGATTACACGGCCGTGACATTAAGTATTACTATCGGAGAAAATAAATTATAGTCATAGGGCAATTAAAATGAATATAATGAAATAATCTCTCATGTACTTCCTGATAATCTTAAAGTGGACAAACTTAAAGCCTAATAAAAAAAATTAATGGTGTTTTTATTTTTAATTATCTTAATATACTTGAACAACAGAGGGCCTGATTGGTTTTGAAAAGTTTGTTTTATATAACTGTTTGAAAACTGTTTAAAATAATATGAAATTTGTGACCACAAAATTTATATCCAGATAACCCATTGAAAATAAACATGTCTTTGAAATATCCAAGATAGGTAAGTGGAAAGGCTCGTAAGACGAACTTCTTGAACCCAAGTTTGTTATGGTAGCATCTGGAAAGGTCTGTAAAATGGGGATGAATCTAACAGCTTTAAAAAAGATAAGTAGAATTGAGTTGAAGAGAGAGAGAGTAAAAAAAGGGTTGGAGGAGAGTTTGGCCTTTGCGTGGATTTTATTTCATTGCAAGGAACCACAACGAATTTAGAAAAGGAATTGGACGTGAAAATAAAATGAGATGAAAAAAAAAAGTTATGTTACTTCTGGATTCAATATGGCTTTGAAGAAAAATTAAATGTTTTGAGTATGATTTGCCAATCCAAAATTCACAAATAAATTTAATTTGGTGAACATTTTTATTGAAATGTTTCTAAATGTTTGAACTGCTAGTGATTTTTTTTTAAAATATGAAATTAACCAAAGTAAAAACAACCTTCTGAATAACATCTGATTTTTAAAACGTCAAATAAAGAAAGCTCTAGAGTAGCAGTTATTTCCAATTTTGTTTTAGTTTATTCATTTATTCGCGTCATTGCATGTTTAGCTATTGTCAAATTGATAAATTACAGGGTATCTTTTGAGAGATACCATCATTTTTAGCACATAAACCTCAGTAGAGTGAACTTTAATTATGGACACTCCGTATATCGTCTACTATATATTATGATTCGGACGAATGTATGTAATCAGTACAAATTATGTATCGACCTCATCAAAACAACATTATGGAACGTGGTCTTATTTTGTGCAACATAACTAATAGTCTAAACTGACTTATTATTATTATAATTATCTTTAGGTGTTCTGTCTTACGACATATCCATTACTTTTGCCAATGATATCAGACAACCAATGTGCCCTGTTCTCGGCTTCATTCCTTCAGTTTCCAGAATTTTCTTATTTCCTTCAAGTCATCCAAAATTTGAAACCTCCTTCATCCTAAGCTCCTCTTTCCCATAAAACTCACCTTCTATTACATTTTACAGAAGAAAGTTCCTCCTAAGGATGCGACTGATCCAGCTTGATTTATATCTTAGAACCACATCCAAATCGGTTATCTTTACACCCACTGTTCTTAGGACCTTTTCATTTATAAATCTGTATGGTCATCTTATCTTTTCAAGACTTCTTCAGCACCAAATTTCAAATATCTTCAAGTATTTCTTTCCCATCTTCCTGAGAATTCAAGTTTCTGCTCCATACAATGCGGCGCTCCAAATGTAGCATGTAATCAGTTTCTTGCTCAGTTCCAAACTCAACTGGGTGGTCAGCAATAACTTTTTTTTTTTTCACAATCGCATTTTACTATCTGTTTAGGCTACACGATTATGTACTAATTAACGTCATGAGCTATGGATTAGGCAAGATAAATTTAGAGGAAATGCATCGCATTTGCGTGAAAGGAAATTAAAAAACCATCTAGTAAAACCACGCTTAATGCACCCCGAACCTCGATCTCCCCGTCTTTGGCAGTCAAGTTCAACACGATATTAGCACGTTAGGCCACGTGGCCATCAAAGATAGTATTTTATTGTTGAAAGCTTTCTTGCCCACGGTGATCCTCGACCAAATTTCCTTGGTGCCGTTAACATCCTTTATCAGCAGACTTCCCAGAGGATTTCCTTCTCCTGGTTTCCAATTTTTATTTTCAGCAGTTCTTAATTTTTAGGAATCACCATCACTTTTGACTTCTCAATGTTGATCTCCATGACATAATATATTCTCCCTATCTCCACTAGTTGGCCCATTATTTCCTGCAACTCTTCTTTATTTTTGGCCGGTAACTATTGATCATTACTCATTACGTGAAAAAAATAAAAAGTAAGCCTATCTATTATATAATTTAAATAATACCACACAATCACAAATACCTTCTCTAAATATATTATGTATTAAAACAGTTTTTAAAGGTCGATTAGTAAACCATCATCAAGTGCTTTATTTTATCTAAGAAACAAATATAAATAACAATGTGCTAAGTGAGCTACACTTATCTTCAGAAAAACAAATAAAATCACAAATATCCTCTGCAAATGACAGTATAACATCAAACTATCAAGCTCTAACAAAAACTATTAAACTGTTGCTGCTGTAGGATTATGTACAGAGAAACAAATATTTTAAAAATACTTTGTTTTAGGTTGGGAGGCACATGAAGCTAACCTCAAGTTTCGTCATAATAATGAGGTAGAAAATGTTCGCCTTTTAATATTTTTCTACATGAGAAAGTAAAGGTGGGAACTCGATAAATCGTGGGGACAGAGTAAAATAATAAATCTGTTTAGCAGAATCGAATGTTTTTAAAAAAACAAGAAGCTTTTAAGTAAAACATTTTTAGTAAAAGATATTATTCAGAACAATATATAAGATTACTAGTGGATCATTGAAGCGATGTCTGAAAGATTATTGCACTAAAATGTATTCTAAAATATTTATTGGCAATTTTTTTAATAAGCTATCACTTGAATTTCTATTTAAAAGTTTCAATAAAAACACATGCTTCCCATTCCCACCACAATGATAACTTTAAAACGACCCCTATCTCAGCTTTATATCTATTCATTGCACCAAACCATTCAAGTAAGAATCGGGTTATTATTTTTAACCAATCCATAGTGATGTAAGCAAAGAATGAAAGGTTGAAAATTAATTGGAAAAATAGAATTTTTGTCGGAAACTAACTATTCTTGGTGATATTCTGAACCCCTAACCTATAAAATGAGTGGTGGTTTGTCAAGGTTGAGTCATTTTATTAAAATTTTAACTACCGGAAAAGGGCTAACCAAATGATATGTAAGAGCAAGGACATATTGTATTTAAAGACAATGAAGAGGAAGGATTAGAATCAACAATGCAATAATAAAAAATATAGATCTCTTTGCTAATATAATAGGTCATTATGATAAATATACAAATAACTGCCTTAATATTTCTATTTTCTATACAATACCATTAAAGTGATATTTTAGTTAATATTAGTTGTATGTAGCCAGAGAGAATTCTTTTATCATATATACACTTGCTTAAATTAGGGTTTCCATTGTGATGTAGACGAATAATGTAAAGGTGGGAATTTTCTGGAATAATCATATTTTTGTTGTAAACTATTTTTTTTTCCCCCGAAATCTTGGGTCACCTTTAAAATGAGAGCTCATTTATCAAAATATGTTGAGTCATTTCCACATAATTTCTATCACCGGAAACGGGCTTATCAAATTATATATAAGATCAGTATTGGATCGTGTATAGGCACTGTGGAACTGCAGTACCCCCTATTTCCACATGATATTATCGATAACCTCTAATATAATGAGTCCTTTTTTTCTTTATTTTTGTAGTAAAACATATATTCCTTAAACTTAATGTCAGTACTTCAGTAACCATCCCCAGTTTATGAAAGAGATACAAACATATTTGTAGGGAACTGTGCGATTCACAGTTCCAGTGACGTGGGGTTTGACTGTAGTGCGCATGTGTACATAGGATAGGGTGGGGAGGAAGTTGGGACTGTCAGATAGAGAGAGCACTGTTGCTCTCGCACTGACTGCTCTGGCGTAATGGTGAAATAGAGTTGTTTTTTTACTCAGCGTGTGTTGTGCTTAAAAACCGTGTACCATATTCTTGAATGTGGAGGAGTGTAGAATTAGATTAGTATTCTGCTTCCAGCTATTCTATTTGATCCATTATTTTCAGTTCTTTTATTTAACAGAAGGACTAAATGTGCTTGCAGTACTTTCAATGGAGAAAAATTTCCTCAATTGTCATCCAGAGATCAAGGAGAAAATTATTGAACTTTACGCAAGTTAAAAGAAGAATGGATTTCATTTTTAAATAAATGGATCAAGCTTGAACTGTAACAATTTAAGTTACACTAAGTAAAAAAAAAATGTTTTTTTTACTAAGATTTTATCGAGTTCCTGAATAAATTTTATTTTTATACATGTTTTTTTCCTTTAACACAATTTTAAAACAAAGACTAAACATTTTCTGGATCAGTACCCCCACTAATTTTAGCTACGAGCCGCCACTGTATAATATATAATTAATATGTGATAGAGAATAGTGGTAAAATTATTATTATTATTATTATTATTATTAATTTCACCACGTATTACTATCCGTTTGGGCTATACGTACTTACGCTAACGTGTAATGGTAGGGTCATTGTGAGAAGAAATAGAGGACCTACCCACACACCTACAAACCCACACAATATTTCCTATCGCCCCTTCCCTCATCCCCACCCCCTCTATCACGGCCACAACACATCCAGACAACCATAGTCCCACATTTGGATGGTAGGGAATGGTGAAATTACTAAACAAAATCAATTTACGTGATTTGAATTAATCTTCAATTCATACGAAACAATTTATTAAATACAACTCTACACGCTTAAATGGCTGTACGCTTCCATTCTTATATTTTCATATTCCTGCAATAAACTTTCATTTCCTAAAACTAGTCAGATTAAATTTTAATTTTTTTTGATTCAAAATGACCATTTATATTTTTAACATTAATAAAACAGAAACTTAAGCTGTGATAAATCCTATTTTAATTACTTTTCAATTTGAACATTGAACAGTACAATAATACAATCCTACTTTTTTTTATATAAAATTGGAAAAAACATATTAATACTTAACCGTTAGCGAAACGTTAATACATCGGTTTTAGCCGTATCACATGACGAATGAAAATGAATAGAAAACACAGTGTTAAATTCTCTTATTTACAGATGTTACTGTACGTTCAATAAACAATAGACTGTCTCTTTCCAAACACACGGTCATTGTTATATTTTTTCGACTCAAAGTGGTGAACACTTGTATTCAGCGGGTTTGATTTATAAATTTGAGCGTGACACAAAATTACCATCAGTGACATTATTTTTGTGTGGACTTTTATAAAATATTTGAAAAAAAAAGCTAAATGTTAATTTAATTTTATTTTCTGAGCACATGATAAGCTAAAAAGCACAGAATATATATTTAAGATGTCGAATATATAATCATAAACACTTTGGTGGCCGCATGTTTACAGGTGTTACTCTCACAATAGACTGGTTTGCTGATATACAATAAATTTCACATTTCAAAGATCTGAATAAGTAAAAGTTATGTAACACTTTTAGCTCAAAATATAGGTTTTATAAAAATATGTATTTCAAGAAAAATATTTTTATATTTAGTAGTACCACAACATTAAAATGATGGGTTATATCGTATCTCAACGGAGAAATAATCCAAACTGAATATTCTCGCTCATTTAAAGTACCTTAAAGTCATTTTTATGGGAAAATGAGAGTTTTCACTTTGTTCTTTATATGAAACAGTGCCTGTACACAAAATATTATCAAAATCTTAAGAGCGAATTTCAAATGAATCAATTTTATATATTTATGCCCAAAATACCTCGGGGGGGCCTTATTAAAACACTGGATAAATTTTAGCACAATCGGTAAAATAGTTTCAGCTCTAGTCCGAGATACTGAGAGACAATATTGCTAAAACCACATTTTTGTTTCAGGAGGTCATGAGACGTCGTCAATTATAGAAATTTCAAGTTCAATTTTTTTCAAGAGCACAATAATACTCTCCGAGGGGTCGAAAGAAATAAAAACAAAGTACAATATATTATTACTTTATGTTGACATTACTAAATGTATCCATTTTTACGTTAACATCTAATCACTAATTGGTGTTTAAGTTACTAAGGGATGGTTTCCAAACGAAAAAGATTTGGCCTTCAACTTTTCGAATCTTCGTAGAACCCTTTTTTTTATTTGCTTTATCAATGTTTGTCTACATTAATTCGAATAAATATCCACTAAATACCTCCCTAAATTATGAGTGTAGTTAATCCGAGCTAAAACCAATGATTCTGCATTTTTATAGCAAAACGTTTGTTTGGATAAAATAAATCAAATAAATCTCTAGTAGAAATGTAGAGTTTGATTTTCTTCACACGATGGTATCAACGACTGTAGAATATCTGGCATTAATATAGTGTCATTATATGAGAAACTTTTTAAATCAAGAGAAAAGTTTTCATTAAACTCCATGATAACTATGACTGATATTCAACAATTACTGTTGATATCTCAATGTGAAGAAAACTAAACTTTAGATATTTACCAGAGTATAATTTTGTTTATTTTGATCGAACAATATGTTTTATAAAACTGCAAAAATGCTATCATTTACTCACCTTCCTTATACTCCCACAATAATCTGAATAATCGGAAATCCCAGACGGGTAGTGAAAGGTGGTAGGAAAAAATCACGAACTTATATAATATTCTGTTTTTATCAAGGTATTGATTGATCTATATATCGTACTTTTTTCTAGACTATACATTTATACCATACTAGTTTCTAACCACACCTATTATCTCTTCTACAGTTCTTTTAAGATATTATGGTCCATTTTTGACCGTTATTAAAGTTATTTAAACAATTTTCATCCTTAAATTAATGTGACTTAAAGTGTAACTTTCATAAGAAGAGCAGATAACGATGAATAAGAAAATGTTGCAGTCAACTTTGATTATATTATATTATATGATTGGTAATATCTTTTTAATTTAATTTCTAAGAGATAAGTTGTAATTAGGTGGATAGGATGGATGGGACTAGCTAGCTTAAGATAAGCACAGTTGGCGTACTTCTGTAAGTGCCGCAGTGAACTTTTTGAATTCATAATGGAATAAAGTAAATAAGTAGGCTACTTTATTACTATTATTTTATTTGTATTTTTAATATCTTCCAAAATTTACATCATTAGATCACATGGCTTGACATATGGACGTGTGAAAGTAGATATATTAATATTTTCTAGATGTCGAATATGGAGTTATTTTCCTATTACTATTGGACTGAATAGCTGCCACTTTTAATAGATATTATCAATACCTTTTATAAACAGCTAATCCTCTGATAATCTAATAAAGAGGACAACTCGTTTCCGATAAGCAAATTTTCCAAAATAAAAATGAATAAGGCTCTGAAGAGTTAAAAGGTAAAATAAAATTACATGTCATACAAAGTTACAGAAAAGTATTTTTTGTATATGTATTTAAATAAATGGTTGTTCAAGATAAAGTTAAATACACAACAAAACTAAATTTATAATTTATTCTTAAGAAAAAAGTTTGAAATATTATTTTGTCTCTCTTTTCTGTTTGTACATCTTTCTACACTAATATTATAAAGAGGAAAGATTTAATTTTTTGTTTTTTTGTTTGTAATGGATAAACTCAAAAACTACTGGACCGATTTTAAAAATTCTTTCACCAATATAAAGCTACATTATCAGCGAGTAACATAGGATATATTTTATTTTGAAAATTTAATTCATTCCTTATAAAAATGTCGATAGTCACTTATATTTTATGGTAAAGTCTATGATGATTCTTCAATATGTTTGTTGAAAATAATAATTCGGGTGTGGGGAAGGGGGAAGGGTCTAGTATTATATAAAAGTTTTACCGGATATGTGAGGTTTTACCGTAATACTAAAAATATACAAAATGGTATCAATGTTGATAGAAAATACGTTTATATTTTCTAAAGGTTACTTAATACCAGAATTCTAATATAGTAACAATCATGGCACTGAGAGGTTGCTGTATCGTCAACTGTGGAGAAACTAAGAGATATTCAATCTTCTAAGCACACAAACTCCGAGATGTAAGCTTGGCGCTCCTAATGAGGTATGCAACGTGCAATATTTACTCTGTATGTAAGATACCATACGAAGAAGATATAGAATGAATATAGAATATTCATATAAACACAGAAACTAACGATATAATTAAAACAAATTTGATATTTTTGTTTGAATCCACGGCTGGATCTCTATAAATAACTATTTATTTTCACGAATACAATTTTAAAGCTACAAATTTGAATGGTTCGATTATTTTTTTAATTTTTGTACATGAAATAAGCTGTATACTTGCTTTTTATAGAAAGAGGCGTCAGTTTAAGATTATTTTAATTTTAACACTATTAGTAAACAATCTAAATATGAAGGTTGAACTTTATCAATCATACCATTTCAGATCTATTCCCAGATATAGACAGACAGACATGGGGCAGACAGAATTGTAAAATCTACTTATTTGATTTCGAGGTCAATTAAAGCGTAATGGTTAATCGTAATCTGAAGGTAAAGAATTTTAATGATTACAATACTTTCTTCTAATATAATAAAGTAGATATAACACAAAATGTCTATACCTGGATGGTATGTTGGCACAAAATGCTAGAAAATTAAATATATTGATGGTAGGTCAGTTATTCCCCACAAAGACACACAATTTACTTTTAAATTATAAACCTGGATGGTAAAGTTTGTCTTCCTCACACAGGAAAGTTTTTGTAAATTCTAAACTTGGATGGCAAATCTAGTCTTCTCCAGACACAAAAATAGCTTGTAAATGTTAAACCTACATGGTAGAACCCTTTTTCTATAAACATCCACAAAATATCTTATAAACTCTAATCATGGATGGTATATATGTTCTTTTAAACACACACGTACTCACACAAAACAGCTTTTAAATTATAAATATGGATAGTAGATTTGTTCTTCCAAACAAATACACATAAAATAGTTTGCAAATTCTAAACTTCAATGGTAGATAACGTTATTCTATGACAAACACACTTATCTTGTAACTATCTAGTTTGAATTTTAGCTTTTAATATCAAAAGACTACGAACATAATAGTATTTGAATGAAACCCTTAATGTCAAGAGAGACATTAGTCTGGATGTCCTAGACAGAGCAGTAAGGAAAGTTAGTCTCAACAGTCTACCCTGAAGTCATAGATAGAAGGTATGATCGTAACAGAATGTCTCCCCCATCTGACTCCTCGTGTCATGTCAAATTACAGGTCTCTTCCGTTACCCAGCGAGCGATACATATGACATGAAATTGGTCTGTGGGGGGAGGGGGGTAAGGGGGCCCAGAAGTCTGATACTAGGAGAGTTACTGAGCTCACGGCTTCCACTGTACAGGCTGTATCATAAATTATGGAAACATAAAGGCTTTGTTAAATATTTACTTCTCTTTTTTTATTTATGCAAGGTATTTAACGTGCACAATCTGAACCGACTAATTATATCAGCACACAAATATGTCTATGGATGAAAGGGAAAGGTATTTTCACATAATTCCCAGGGTTTTTTTACATACTAAAAATGACATGGTACCGGTACCTTTACTTCCCCTCCGAAGGAATTTGTGCTATGGATTTTTATCGATCAAAATAAATGCATTGACCCCAGTTGGTTTTGAACTCGCGAACAACGGGTCCTGAGGCAAACACTTTACTTATACTACAGGATTTGAACATTATTTTGTGGATGTGTCTGTGTTTTTTTACGTGTCTTATTTCAATTCTTTTATTTAACATTTAACTACACTAAAGATGATTTTTATGGAGAAGTTTAGTCAAAAACGAGATTTTTTAACTTTTCTTTTGAAGATAAAGTATAGTAGTTTTGAGAATTTTCAATCTCAAAATTATGATGAATCATAACGTTTTATACGTATATTACCCCCCACCCAAATATTGTATACTTCTGTTTGTCCTCATGTATGTATATCTGTATTTCTGGCTGTCTGTCCGTCACCACAGTTCTGAAACGGTTTTATGTATTTGGTTTAAACTTAATATCTAGACGTAATAAGGAAAAGCCTCATGATTCTACTTTTATTTTCACCTTGGCCCTCTAATTAAGGGTGTGTTTTCTTGAATTTAATGGGGTTTTTTAAAATGGATCTGACGATTTTATTTTTAAAAAATTATTTGGTGAGTTTTACGTAACAAATAACACCTATACTTCTTTCTATAAATGATCGATAAAGGATCGATAAAGGGTAGTTTACTGATGAGCTATTTTCGAAATTTGAAATATTTTTAAAATTGTACTTTATCCGCATCTAGATATCACATTCTTCAAATTTAAAAATGATACCTGAACACGGTAATCAATCCCAGGACCTTTGGCTTCCTTCACTAATGTTATTACCAGTTAAATATTCAGATACATTATGGTGGTAAATTAATATCGCGAGCTATCAGATAAAACAGCTATCCTCGACTCGGGTGGTCTTCATGCAGTCAAACTATATGAGTTTGATATTCAGTCCACGTGCCTACCGGTACGTGTCAGTATGGAAGTTTTTGGAATATCATAAAAGGTTTATAGTCCACAAAAACAGCGTTTTAACTTCAAAAACTTCAGAATGATCTACAGTCACTTCCAAACTTGGAATGTTTCAATCTATATTGAGTGTTTTTTTACAACCAAAGGCACTGTATTTTATCTGGAGGGGTAGGCACTTTATCTAAGGGCCAACAAAATCTGGTAGTGCTTTATAGTGACAAAATAAATGGGGCTAGAGTTCCGACCATGTGGAATGAAATGTTTTTTTTTTCTTTTTCCTAAAATATATATTACTCTCACTCAACGCAAATGTGGATACGTTTCCTTTTAATTTTACCTTCTTAATCCAAGATCTACTGATGTAAATAAACTGGGTGGTAGGACGTTATGCAGACAAGCTTAACACTTTTAAAGTAAATTCATTAAAATTTATGTCAAGTTCTAATTTTAATAGTTTGACTTTGGCCCTTGTCAGATTATTTGATTTATTTTTATAGTAATTATGTTCAAAATTACTAACGAATTTATCATATGTACTAGCGTATAGATGAAGGACAAGGTGAACGTGTCTGAAATAGGTTTTTAAAAAAAGAAGGGAAAAACAAAGTGATTGATACATAAAAGAACCAACCATGCAACCAGTTGGGATTCAAACCTCGATCTCACAACACTAACAATCCAGTACATGTATATTTTGACACCTTAAGCCATGTGGCCACTATTGGGGGGAGGGGGCTCAGATATTTTGAAAAATAAATTATAGTCCTATTTTTAAAGGAAGATCCTTATCTGACATTTAAAAAATTTGTTTATTTTAACGTGTTTATACGTCAGGTTATATGATCTGCAGCCATAACTTTTGATAGATATTATAAATATCTAGCAAAATAACACCAATAATATCTTTAAATGTTATCAACGTCAATTTGAAAAAATTATTTGTATTTTAAAATATATTCTTCAACCAAAATACTATTATATATTGTGCAGTATGATTTAAAAGATAAATTCCTACACATCAAAAATGGACTGTATCTAAAGTTTGGAGTGTATGGGACGCGAAGAAGGTCAATGTTTTTGTTGTTTTTATAGCAAAACATATTTTGCCCTCAATAAATAGAAATTGCCCCCGTAGAAACTTTGAGTTTAATTTTCTTCACATAGTGATATCAACAGTTTGTTAAATATTTGCCATGACTCATGAACATAATTATTATTATTTTCATTGGGTGTTCTATATTACGTCAGGTCAATTAATTTTGTCACTGAACTTAAACCACAAATGCACCCTGATCTCTGCCTCCTTCTTGAGATCCCAGAATAGCATGGCGACATTAAATGAAAAATCTTTAAACGAAGAAAAAAAGATGTCATTAAATTCCAGGACACCATTGAATGATATTCAAGAACGGTTGAAGTCACCATATGAATAAAATTAAACTCTACTTTTCTTATGGAGAATTATTTGATTTCTATAGACAAAATAAGTTTGATATAAAAATTACATAAACACTTACCTTAGCTTTTGTAGCGTTTCCTATACTCCCACCTTAAAGCTATTAAATCTATTAGATCAATTTTCAAATATTGATATGTCAAGTCATGTGGTTTTTAGCTGGACTGTCGATAGATATTATAAATATCCATAGAATAGCACCAATTATATTGTAAAATGTAATCAATGTTGATCGCAAATCATTATGCTATGTTTCTATACATTACCGTGGTTTTTAAAATCCCTGTATATAGCTCATCTCTCTTCTAAACTCCAATCTTGATTTTTAAATTCAAATTTACTCAAGGGGGTGGATGCCAAACCGCACTATAGCCTCCATCGTCAGTTTAGAAATAGCCACTTCAAACGGCCGTGTCTTTTTTTTTTTACCTCACCGACCAGTCACCATGTGTGTGTGTGTGGGTTTTTTTTTACGATTACAGTGAACGCGCCCGATACATGAAACTGTTTGTACATGCAACCTTTGGGTACTTCAGTTACTAGTTTTCATCGAGTGGAGTAGCGCAGAAAGTAAAACATATAAAGGCCTGTCCTGTCACTGCATGTAGGTACACATACTGTTTGTGTGTGTTTTGTATGTGTGTGTGTGTGTTTTGTATGTGTGTGTGTTTTGTATGTGTGTGTGTGTGTTTTGTATGTGTGTGTGTGTGTGTGTGTGTGTGTGTGTGTGTGTGTGAGAGAGAGAGAGAGAGAGAGTGCTATCCCGAGTTTGCTAATGGTCAACATTTCATGCATTCAAACTTAAAAATAAAGTTATGTAAGTGTACGTGTAGTTTATATTTGTGTCAAAACTAGCATCGAAAAATACACACATATTCATGGTATAATATTCGTTTATATCAACGCGTCTCTCTATCTGTTCAGTTGATAAGTATATCTGAAAATTCTTCAGATTGAGTGGAGATGAGGAAGAGAGTATTTTAGAGGTACTATACCCGCATTTGCATGGAAAGAAAATGGGTAAGCTTTTAATAAAATATCACCCTTAGTAGACCCAACCAGGATTCGAAACCCGATTTCCCAGTCATCAGCAAGACAGTCTAACACGCGAGTGAGTGACGCCTTAAACCATTTTGCTACTGAGGTGGGTCATGGTATAGTTAAAAGCCACAGCTTCATGAAGGAAACGGTTTGTAATAAGTATCTCCAGTTGATAAAGCTAGACTACAAAATGTATAGATAAATAGCTGGGTATATAGGTCTAAATAAAGATTAGTAGAATAATTTAGATCAAATGTACCCATGTCAGCGTAAATAAGAGATGGAAAAACCAGAGTGATAAATTTACCTGTGGCAAAACCATCCCTAGTACACCCGGTCGAGATTCAAACCTCAAACTTTCCACCAACAGTAATGTATTATGTTTCAAGATCAACCACCTAGACCATGTTATCACCAATGTGGGCAAGAATAACCCTACTACGTTTACAGGTTTGCATCATTTTTCAGAATATAAAAAATTTATCTTTACCTTTAAAATTTAATATAAAGATGTAAAGTGGCTACGAACAGTAAACACCGGTAAAATTTTGAAAAATCTCAGTTAATTATTTTACGTAATAGAAAAGTGAGAAATGTTTGGTGATGTAGTTTAAAAAATAAGGGAAAAATCAGTTAATTTATACTTTTACTAAAAAAATATCAAATTATCATACTTGGATTTAGGGAGAAAATTCGTTAATGGGCAAAACTTATGATTTTTACAAAATTAAAATATTTCACAAATGGCTCCAACGATTTTGTTTAAAATATATATTTGTGTAATATTTAACATTACAAAAAAAGCTATGTACTTGTTTTTTGGGGAGAATCTGTTTAAGGGTAGTTCCTGATGACTTTAAAAAAACTGAAGTTGAAGGTGGCTGCGTTATCTGATAGCTTGTGATCTTGATTGATCATATATATATATGTAGCTGACGATCTCCACACATCCATCACAGACTCTGACTTAAACTATAAGGGAATAATGACCGTGGGCACGGGACGATCCCTGGATAGTTCAGTAGTAAGAGCATTGTCGTACTTAGTCAAATGTCCCGGACTTGATTCCCATATCCAGGTGTTATTTTTCAATTTAAATGATATGAATTTAAGTCAGATACATGAACCACTTGCCTGATTATGTTAGTTTGATTTAAGTTTGATTTATCTCCCTTCTCAACTCACCGCACCTAATTCAATCCCACACATGTTGATGAAGTCTCGAGCATCGTGTGAAGAAGGACCATAGTGGGCCCTTTTGGAACTTAAAGGGTTGCGTTTATAAAAGAAGAAGAGTTACAAGCTGTCACCTCAAGTTATGTTTCCCTAATCCTTGCGCTGCTAATTTTGCACCCTCTCATCTGTGAATTTACAGTTCGCATTTCCTGACGAGCTGACGAAACGTGGTCTGTAGTAGAGAGAGATAGAGAGAGAAAGAGAGATGGAGAGAGAGACAGCTTGCTGCGAGAAACACGAGGGCTATAAAACAACTATATAAATCACAGCTCTTTATTTTCAAACGTTAATGACGTGAGTATTTGGTACACAATACTGTGTTATGTATTTCAGAGTTTTAAAATATATTGGTTTTGTCAATGAGCCTAAATGTTTAAAACAAATTTTTTAACGACTAGGGCAATCTAAATTTTAGCTTTTATATTTTAAATTTAGAAGTCCGACACTTTAGTTCAGTCAGTAACGTGGCTGTCTGCTGAGCTAAGGAAGGTCCCATGCTCGATTCCTGGTATGGCCGAAACCATTTTAATTGGTTAAATGTGGGTTACTCCTTTCATAGTGGTGAATTAACGGCCGTGGGGTGGATGTTGTTTCAGTTCTAGATTTAAGTTATAAACTAAGTCGTGTGTGGATATAATCAATCAGTTCAGAGAGTGTACGTTAAATACCTTAAGTAAAATATTATATGTAGAAAAGCTTTAATATGATTTACAAAAAATAGTATAGCTTTACTGCCTTTTATATTTTTAAATAATTCCTTGTAACGATTTTATTTTACAAATTTCTTTTGACCAATTAATATAAACAATCAGATCAAATCTAATATAATAATATTCTAAATGTTTTATTTTACACTATATAATAAATATATACGGGTGCAACATTCTTCAGTTTCTACCTATCGGCCACCCAGGCAAAATCTTCTTTCAGGGCGAGGGAAGAGAGAGAGACTAGGGACGAATGCATCCCATTACACGAACATTCTAGAAGCCAAGTATACCATAAACAACCCTTTTGGAAAGTGGAGGTGAAGGCACTCACGTGATAGTCATCGAACAGTCAAGACCTGATTTCGTCAAGCGATAACTTTTTTTTTTATTCAGCTAATCTGAAACATTATAGTGATTACTCCACGTTGGTCAATAGATTGTATCAATATTGATCCAGTCCCATTTTGATCATCCCAGTTTCCTAAGAAGTGAAATATCAGCGCGTGTGAAAGCGGATCGAATATCCATTATGTTAAAAACTAAACGAAGCTGAATAAGCAATTAATTTACATTGCTTAAGTGATAACTCTTATAGCTTTATAATAAGTCGCATCAACCTAATCAATATCAATTCAGCATCCAAGAGTGGTGACAAAATTCCATAATGAACTATCCCCACATGTAAAGAGTCAATTTTATTACAGCCTTTCTACTCTCTAAACATTAAATTTAAAATATTGCTTACCATAGTGGTACGAGTATCCACAAAAGGTACCTAACTGACTTATAAACAGTATGATTAACAAATTAACTAAATATTTTCAACATGATGTCAAGAACTTTTATAAAACTTTTTATCCTCTGTCAAGGCTTCGTTTAGCTTACTACTAAGGCCTTTATAATTATGGAATGACCCTTTATACTATACAAATATTACAGTTTATTTTATATGGAACTGGAATGAATACTTTAGTTAAGGCATGGCAATGAAAAAATTACGCAAACATCAAAAATTTGGGAAAATGTGTGTAAATATATATAAATAAATACCAATTTAAAAGCCTTGAAATCCTAAGAAATAAGTTAATTTGCACAAACTAATGAAAATGTTCAAAGAATAATTTCAAAGTGATGCCTCTGTAGCTTAATAGGTTTTTTTTTATCACGAGTTTGATTGAAGTTTCAAACCCGTGGAAAATTAAAGCATTTATTCAAACGTTTACGTAGAAATTATATTTTCCTTTTTTTTTAATATGTTTGATATATTTTATTTCACACAAATATTAGCATTATATAGGCAAAGCTTTCCTAACATTAGTGTAAGCTCTATAGCCCCCCAGTTTGAATAAAATCCGTCAATTGATTCAAATATATATGCATGTATTAAAAGTATATAAAACTATTTATTGGAATATCATTTTTACTGTATGGAAAATTTTAATAAAATGTTATTATATAATAAAAAGGATGTCTAGAGATTGTTGAGTTGACATGTAAAGGCCTCTCTTAAAACTGTCTGAATGAGGCCATTACAGAGAAAGGGTCGGCGTCGAAACTCTTTGTTATGCTCAGGACGTCAGATGAAGTGAGAACGAGGTGACGACAGATGCTTCGCACGTTTGAGAAAATGGTGCGTCGGGAATTACGACGGATTTGAAAGTTTAAAAATGTACTCTTAATGGGGTATATGTCTGTCCGCCTGTCTATATCAGGCTAGAGCCGAAACTATTTTACCGATTTGGCTAAAACTTGGATTTTAAGGTTTACATAATGTCCGCTTGAGGTATTTTGGAATTAGATATATATCCATAAAATTAAGGGTAGTCTACTGAAGGACAGAAATAAATAAAATCAATTTTCTCAAAATTAATTATAACGGTTTTAATTAAATTGTGTAACCTGACACAGTTCAACATTACAAATAAAATGGAAATTCTAATTTTTCCATGAAAATGAATTTAAGGGCATTTTACATAAACAGAAATTTCTAATTTTTATCATAAATTCACAAATATTTGCGATAATAAATAATTCATCATGGTAAATACATAGTAATATTAAATATAAAATATTTTGTTTGAAATATATGTTTTTAAATCGATAGTGTCTGAGCCTTAAGTCAATATTTATATTTATTCGAGTTTGTAAATTAAATTAATCGTTATACTCTTTGGTGGAGAGAGATGTTCCTCTTTTCTCAATGTTAATGTAATAGTGTATATTATTTCATTAGCCTCTGAAGGATTTTCTCTACAACAGTATTTATTATTTATTTTCACAAATTTTACGAGTTTTTAGTAAATACCTATATTTTAGGGTTAAAAAGAGATTAAGTTTGTTTGGAGCGCTTCATTTACACGATTTTTTTTATCGCTGTGTCTTCATTATACACGACACTGATTTTTTTTATCACCATATCGTATTACCTGTTCAAGTTACATGCATATATAATAATTACTCTAATGGGCTAGGTATGAAGAAGAAATCAAAAGTAGTATACCAACATTTTCTTTAAAGGCGATCGGGAAAACATTTAGGAAAAATCACCTTCAGTAGTCCCGACTGGAACTCCAAACTCCCCTTCATCAGCAGGTACTATAACTAGTTCACGGAAGTTTTGTCCTTTTAAACCGATTAACTTAGACACATACACTGAGAAAAAAATTGAATAACTATTTGGAAAACTTTGAGGTATGGTAGTGGAGGATAAAAGCGTGGATAAAGTGGACATATCGGGTGACTATCGTAGAAGTACTAAGATGACGCCATTAAAAAAAATTTCACTCAGCAGATTTTTCTATGATGATGTGTTACATTATGAGAATAAATATCATAAAGGCAAAGTCGAAGAGAGAAATGGACCAAGAGTAATATGAATGCAACCTATGAATAACCTCAAGCAATGAAAGAAGATGATGTTTAAGGGTTTAAATAAGGAAGTTACATATTAAGACATGCTGCAAGACTAAATTTCAACAAGGGAACGGATTTGTCAAAAGACCTAATAAGATACTAATTTAAAATAGATGATTAAAGAAGAGCTAAATATTCATTCTCCTTTGGAAAATCTCTATGTCATTTTGATGAACGGTGCCAATTGACTTTTCAGACCAATGTTTTGACACAAATATCAGGACAACTGTATTCAAGAAATGGCACATGTATTATGAACCCATATTAAAGTACCCTATTAATAAGCACGAGTAATTATAATAATATTTGTGTGTAGTAAAATTGATGATATATTATGCAAAGCCCGAATTTCGTAAAATAAAGCTATTAGAAAATAATTTTTATTTTTGCTGTTCACATTATAACATTTTAATATTTTGTTAGTGGTCTTATAGTACAATGTCGATTATGTCAAGTAAAAGTACCCTGTAAAGTAGTGATGGGCATTATCGAATGATTAAAACCATCGAATGATGAAAAAAATCGTTTTTAAATAACCGAATGATCATTTGATAGTTTTCATTCGAATGAATATTCGTTAGTAACGAATTATGATTTGAATGAAAACTGTCGTCCCTTTCGTTTTCAATCGAGTGAATGTATTATTCATTCGCAGCTGGTGCTGTGCTTGTCTCATTCCGTCATATCAAAGCTGACTAATCAAAATAATAATAGCAGTTTGTTTCTCACTTGCCTGTGTCATGAAATACAGGCATTTACCAAACATAAACACAGATAAATTATTATTAGTTATTTTAAAGATAAGGTCTGGTGTAGCAGCAGTAAAGGGTCGAGGGTGATATGAGATATTTGAAAATATATAGAGCAGTTCATTGTGGGTGGTCTCAATGTTGGTTTTGTGATTTTTGAGTTTTTGATTTTAAATAAAAAATATTATCGAACTTAAAAAGTATTTTTTTATATCACAATTTTAAGTTATATCCTAAATGACCATTATTATCATTTTGTTTTTATAGATTAGTTGAAAGTCATAATATTAGCTATAGTTATATTATAATGGTGATCATATTATTCGATTTGATATTTTTAAATGTTATTTTTAATTTTAAATATATTTTCAATCAATGTTTTAAAAATATGAAAGAAAACAATATGTGATAAAACTATTTATGAATAATTATCACAATATTGTGTAATTTATTTAGATACTTATTCACCTAAAATATTATAATATTATGATAATCCTATCGCAATATAATTTCAGTAATACTACTTTGAAGATAAACTTAACAAAGATGTGGATTTAAATTAGAGCATAATTCAACTATGAACACTAAAAAAAGGTACCAATCGCGCCAAAGAAAAACTTACAACATAAAATAATGCAAAAGACAAATTTTTTACCAGAATAAGAGAAAATCTAAACTCACCCGGAATAAAATACGTAGGCTAAGGTGTGAATATTTTGTATGTATTATTAATTTTCAATGTGTAGCATATTTGACGTCTATAAAGTTTTATTATTTTTATAGCAAATGAAAGTAGAAACATTAATATATTAAGGTGGTTTAACTCGTGTTGTATTTTTATGTATGGTGTTTTTTCGTGCTCCTTCTGAACAGTTTGCTTGTATCAGCACACGACTATAATATTAACTAAATTCTATAACAGACACAACATCCGGCACCTAGCCGCTAATTCATCACTATGAAAGGGGAAACCAACATTTCACCAATAATAGATTTATCAGCCATACCGGGAATCAAACCCGAGATTCTTAGATTAGTAGGCAAACTCGTTACTGATTGAGATAATTCGTTGGATAATTTGTAAATATCGCGGACCTAGTTGAATAGACTTATGGGAAAGATAATTAATAAAAATTAAATTAATAACAAATATATACAAATAAGTTTGAATAATAGTCTAAACACTATGCTCACCAAAATGTGAAATAAACTAAAATGTGAATGATAAACTTTAGGCTTACTTTAACACACATTTTGTGTGGATAAACAACATATGGGAACAAAACCATATGGTCGAATAAAATAATAATAATAATAATAATAATAACTGCTCATCATTGTAAAACGAGGATTGATTTCCAATAGTGGACCTTATTGAAACGAATACTTCTTATCTTTGAAACAAGTAAAACATTCGAAACCGTAATGTTGAATATCGATCAGCACGGTAACCCGTAGAAGTGAATCCCAATAGTGGAACTTAAAAAAACGAATATTTTGCATCTCTGTAACAAGGAAAATATTTGAAACAGTAAGGTTTACTATCGTTCAGCAGCAACGTGAATGAATATGAATACTTTTTAAAGTTTATCACTATCGAACTATTCGATAGTTTTTATTCGATAGTGCCCATCACTACTGGAAGGTATGTGAAAAAATACCTTACCTGGCAAAATTGGTAGATTTTTTCTCGTAGAAACTATCGTGTGCTGATATAATCAGTCGGTTCAGAAATATCTCAACTAAATATATAAATATAGCTATTTATTTGATCTATCAAACGTAATAGTAGCAGACCACACTACTTTAATACATGAAAGTAGATTTAATAAGTTTTCTATCCATCATTTGTGGTCCTTCCTATAAATATTGGGTTGTATAGTAATCATGTATGAGTTTTATAATAAATAAATATATTTTTTACATAATGTTATTGTCCTTATCTAGCTTTGCGGGTAAAGGTGGGTGGGAATGACTCCCAATGGGAGGGTCAAGTAAGAGTAAATCGCTGATTGTCCTTGATGAAAAAGATGTTTGCACAGGGAGAGTGAATATATGATACTTTAGAGAAGTAGCTCTTACACAGGGTTATAAATTATAATAAATAAGCACTGCACTGGTGATCGAAGGTTTATCAAAGGAAATTAAAGCATGAATTTTTAGTGTGTTTGTGCCTTGTTCATTTTACATATATTCTTTGTAGGCTATGTCCAAAATTTAATTACTTTAAATATATAGAAGTGATTACGTTTTAATGTGTATAAATTGTGCTACCAATTGAGTGGAAAAAAAAGGAAAACCTCATTTGAGAGAAATTACACTTACCACACTCAACCGCGATTCAAACTCTGACTTCATCTTCATCGTAAATATAGTAAATTACGATAACGACACCTCTGACTCCATGACCACCTATGTGAGGGGCTTTACGATATGATTTACGAGTGCTGCGATGACAGTTCTCAACCGTGATTATAGCTCACCTCACGTTTGAGCAAAACAAAGTGCGTTTGAGAATTTGAGATTATAAAATTTTAGAAAGGGTTTATGATAATATTGGCGTGTCTGAGCTGGATCAACATGTAGCCCAGTTTGCGGAAATATTATCCAGTACCAATGTACCAATGCCCAGGGGACGCCCGAATGTACTAATCGTACATCCTTTCCGTGGAGGCTCTTTCCATGTCCCGAAGAGACGAGATGATGATGGAAATCAATATGACGGGTCGAAACCAATGTGTAGTAAACCTAGCCCTGGTGACGATGGGAATTATTTGCGATTTGAGAAAAATCCCCCAGTGCTAGCCGGGAGTCAAGCCTGATAACTTAAGGCCAGCAGCCAGAGCCTCTGAAAACTATACCACGCAGCCTGTTAAAAGGGTTTCTAAAGTAATATCTGACAGTTGAATATGTATACATTATATTGATCAAAATGTTACTGCTTCTGATATCGAATACACTGTGTGTGTGTGTGTGTGTGTGTGTGTGTGTGTGTGTGTGTGTGTGTGTGTGTGTGTGTGTGTGTGTGTGTGTGTGTGTGTGTGTG
>CABFVX010001978.1:57944-132745 GCA_902151425.1 Timema shepardi
GTGTGTGTGTGTGTGTGTGTGAAACTTGTGAAGTTTGGGATGAGGCAGCTTTACTGTTTTAGGAAGTGTTAAAAAAAACACATTCTCTTTGTATTTTTCTTTTCCTCTAACTCTTTGGTTCTCTCTCTCTCTCTCTCTCTCTGTTTTTAAGTATCGAATATCGGTGATCACATACATAGTGGGGACAGCTGGGTTTTCACAGAATATCTGAATTTAAATCCTCATAGAACCAACTTGAAAGTTCCCATTCGTGTTCTGTTGTCACGTTTGCTTGTATCAGGATATTGGTGGAATACAAATAAGCTACTCACGTGTATTTGTTAAGTTTGTGTTGTTCGAAAGAGGTAAAACCAGAATCGGACTGCTCTTTTATTAGACTTTTTTCTTTATCTCAACCTCTTGGAGAAAGATGTACTGTGATTATAAAAAAATAGAACTTTAGATTTTGATAAATGTCGAAGTTTCATGACCCCTAGAAACTGAAAAGGTTGTTTTCACGATGTCATTTGTCCGTATTTACGCCTATAACCAAAACCATTTTACAGATAGGGCTAAAACTTGTTATCTATGGTTGCCATAAAGGTTCACCAAAGCATTTTTGGAACTATATATCTAGCCCTAAAATTAAGGGCTATTTATTGAAAAGCAGAGGTAAAAATTTAAATGATTTTATCGACATCCGCTCTAACTATTTTGTTTAAATATTGTATCTAGGCAATGTTTATCATTAAAAACACCCATTTCGGTGGCCTCATTATATATGGTGTTAATCTCACAGAAGACTATACCATCGATAAATAGAAGGTCAAAGTTTGAATCCCGATCGGGTGTACTGAGGGAGGTTTTTCCAAAATGGTTTTCCACTCTCTCTCTTCACGCAAATGTGGGTACACTTAATATAAATTCAACCTCCCTCATGA
This sequence comes from Timema shepardi, assembly GCA_902151425.1. Taxonomy (NCBI): domain Eukaryota; kingdom Metazoa; phylum Arthropoda; class Insecta; order Phasmatodea; family Timematidae; genus Timema; species Timema shepardi. The sequence goes on from CABFVX010001978.1 coordinate 58,865, forward strand.
TTATCTCAATAGCATAAATAATATATATGCGTGTAGTTTAAGAGGTATTAAAATGCGGTGATAATAAAAATATATGATACTAAAGATATCTATAGAAAAACAATGATAATTCAAAAATCTAGAACAAGATTGATTCCCCCTCATAAAATTAACAAATAACGTTGAATGATATGTTGAATGTCAATTAAAAATACATTTCCCAGTTGTATAACCAATTAATAATTTTCTACAGTTTTATTATGATAACAACAGAGTTTCTGTGTATACAGAATAAGGGCATCAGTATTATATGATATTATGTCCCGGTGACAGAGGTATCAAAGTTTTAATCCCAGCTTGATACACTGAGGTGTTCTTTTACTAAATTAATTTCCACTCCCTCTTCACGTAAATACATGTACATTTTCAATAAAATCTACCTTTCTTATATTTATCTCATTAGGATAAGCGGTTAGCCTGAGTGGATTGTAAGATTCAAGTATAAAAAAGAATTGCATATTCCCACACAGAACAACACATGATAAATGTAACAAAAGAGGTATTTAGAATACTCTAGTAGTGAAGAATCAAATAGTCAAAGCAATTATTTTGGTTTTAGTGAGGATTTATTTGCATCTAGATATTATATTCTGAAAATTAGAAAATTAAACCTGGACATGGGAATCGAAATCGGGACCTTTGGCTTAGTACTTTAATACTCTTACCACTCAGCTATTCAGGAATCGTCGTCCTAAACTTAATCATGCTAAGCCAAAGGTCCCGGGTTTGATTCTCATGTATAGGTGCCATTTTTCAATTTTCAGAGCTATACTAATGAATGAAATGAAAATAAGTAAATCTACATTATAACATAATTTGATTCAAAAAGTGTTTTAACATTTACAAAAAAATAGTTTACATTTAAAAGTTTACGCAAATAAATAGAGCTTGAACCTAGCTTTAACTATAAATATTTTATTCAATCATGTAAAAAAATTGTCATTTAATATTATTATTGTTAATATTAGCACCGCGTCTTACTACCCGTTCGGGTTATACGCACTTACGCTAATGTGCAATGGTAGGATGATTGGGAGATGAAATGGAGGACCTACAGTTTAACGTGGAATCCGAACCATGGTGGAGGCCTGGCATTCCCCACATTCACAAAAAGTCTTGTCAGAGGTGAAGGAAGGGTTTGGTAATCAGATAAATCTGTGCCGGGACCGAGGATTGAACCCCGGCCGCCAGCACAGAAAGTCTGACACCTTACCCCTAGACCGCCAGGTCACCCTGTCATTTAATAGCTTAATAACATTTAAATAAACTTGAAACATCTTATCTTAAATGAAATGCATACTTTATTGGTATGTGCTAAAGAGTCATTTATTTTGATCAGAACGCTACTGAGGTTGTAGCTTTATAAAGCTGAATTTTCAGAACATGTCGTTATTAAGAAGTAATTTTGCTAAATAATAATTTTGATAATTAGAAGATGTAGGCCTTAAAAATATCAAAAAATATCTTCACGGTAAAAACTATGCAGCCAATTACAGCTTATCAAATCAAATTTAGTGTATGTGTATAATTATTCAGAAATACATTTAGATTTTAAGCGTTAGATTTGCTATGGAGAAGAAATAGTTTTATAAAGGATTTTTTTTAAATAAATCATTTTAAATACAATTTAATAACTCGTAATAAGTAAATGTATATTTGAATAGATAACTGTAAGCTCAAACGTTTACGTTTGAAGAAAAATATAATATTATAACACATTTACATCGTTTTTTTAAGGTTATTAAATTTCAGTCTTGTATAATTTTACCTTTACCACTTGAGCTATGAAATATTAATATATATATATATATATATATACCTTGCGTAGTCATTGGATCCTTCCTCACGTGTATAATTTAAATTTGGTGGGAATTGTTTTCAAACCAACCTGTCTTTAAGTATTAAAGTTGCAAAAAATTTAATCTCATTCATCCTCTACAAAATCTATTTTCATTATTTACAAGATTCCATGAACTTTATTTTTTTTTATCATTTTCCTTTGTCTTTTATTTGTTTCTCACTCTACTGATAAACCTCCTCGAAGTTTCAGTTCCTTTGTAGCTTTCCGTCACTAGCATTCTCTATTTTTTTTAATGTCTTTTTCTTGTGTTATGTTTGCTCTCTCTCTCTCTCTTCTCACTAAGTATTCTCCACGAGAAATAGGAGATCCTTTTCCACCCATGTTCGTTCTGTTTCAAACGTCAACTGCTTTCCCCTTTTCACCCTTACAAATAAACGAGTCATCCACAAATTTGTGATGATCAAAAGAGACACGTCTCCAAAGTACAAATGTGATATCAGACTTGGCATATATCTGATGAAAGAAAATCAGCGCTCTACTGATTGGAAAAGTAAAAAACAAAAAGTATATGGTATCTAATCCATTTTACTCCTTTTATTAATATTCTACAATACTTTAATCAGTCTTTGTTACAATTCTTCAAGAAAACGCGAGCAAGGTAGAGTATTTTTTTTCTAAAATAAAAAAGCCTTTTTGGCTAAAATAACTAGAATATGACTTTATTAGATATATTCACCTGCTTTGGTGGCCGCATGGTCCAGGATGTCACTCCCGTAATAGACTAGACTGCCAATGATGGGAAGATTAAGGTTAAAATCCTAGCCAGGTTGTTTTGAAGGGATGTTGTTTTTTCAAAATTGTTTTCTACTATTCCTTCACGCAAATATGGGCACATTTCTTCTAAATTAAACCTTACTCATCCCTAACTCATTAGCGTAATTGGTGTATATGCATATAAATTGAACAGGTAGTAAGATATGGTTATTTAAAAAATATATATTTAGTTTAGTTTACTACTCATAGTATTAATCTCAACAATTATTGAATATCAGTCATGCGTATAACATTTAATAGAAATAATTTTATAAGAAAGAAAAATCATGTTTAAATTAATCGATACCCCTAAAAAAATATTCAACAGTATCTTTATTAACTAAATAATATCGGTTTCCAATTAAGTATTAATAAGAAAAATTAGCACCGTGTTTATTACCGGTTCAGGTTAAACACATATGAACTAATTACGCTAAAGAGTTATGGATGGGGATTTTTAATTAAGAGGAAGTGTACACGCATTTTTGTGAACTGAGAGTGGAAAAACACTTTGGGTAAAACCACCCTTAGTACACCCGAACGGGATTCTTAAAACCCATCTCCTTGTCATCGGAAGTCAAGTACATTGCGAGAGTTAAGCTTTGGACCAAGTGGCCACCGAAACGGGGATGAAATTCTATTAAGTTGGTTATATTAATATTTGTTCTATTAATGTTTATCAAGCAGGGAAGATAACATTTCTACTATACTTTGTTTCTTAGGCGCTTTTACTCAGAGTGGAATTGTTAGCACCACAGGCTTTAAAAAAAAACTTTGAAAAAAAAACACTATAGATATGTGGTTAAAACATTCATGTTAGCAAAATTGACAAAAAAAAAGATCCGTCAGTGAGAGGTAAACATCAAATAAATGTTAGAAACATATGTAGGCAACATGTTTATAAACGCAAAAACGTTGTTGTCAACACACTTATCAGCATTTACTTTTTCTTGGTGTTGACCTCTATGATCTCGGGGTAATAAAAACCCGTAGCACAACTTCCTTCGTAGTGAAACCAAACCATCGGTACCATATCAATTGCAGCATGCAAAAGAACCCTGGTGAGTATGTGAAAGTATCGTTCCCGGAAAAATTGGTCGGCCCTTTCGCCCTTTCTGGTAGAAATTATCTTGTGCTGATATAATCATTCGGTTGAGAAAGTGCACTTTAAATACATCATTTTTTTTTTATGTTCTTGAAAACTCCACCTGAAAAGGTTATCCTCTTGTTATGTGATTTTTAGTCTTGTGTATTCCGTTTCTTGATCATTACTTATTTTTAATTATGTAATATGAACGAATTATATTTACATTACTGCATAAAGATCAGATGGCTTTATAGGATGTTAACTGTAAGGACTATAAAAATAGAAACAAGAAACAGGCTTTGCAAGAAATGTCAGAAGCTTTAAATATTAAAACGGTTGAAGTAAAAATAAAAAATTAAAGGTTTAATGGCAAAGTTTTCGTGAATTAAAAAGGGAAAAAAAGAAAATCATAAAGAGAAACTGAAGAAGTTTATTCCTCAAAATGTTTCACCTTTAAATTTATACATTTTTTATCCGCATCCTGAACTCAACAAAGTCCTGATAACTATGTTTATTTATTTTATTTATTTAGGGTACTTAATGTGCACTCTCTGAACTGACTGATTATATCAGCACAAGATGATTTCTATGCGTGAGAGTAAATTAGCCTACCAATTTTGCCTGGAAAGGTATTTTCACATATCCTCCAAGGTTATTTTATTTGCCACAATTGTGATGGGAGCAACGGCTTTATTTCCCTCCCAAAAGGAAGTTGTGCTACTGATTTTTAACGCTCAAGAAAAATCCATCGATCTTGGCTGGGTTTGAACCTATCGAACATTGGGTCCTGAGGAGAGAGAACTTCTTAACCTCAATACCAACGATATTTAAGACAACCATGTTGATTTGGTTTAAACGTCTGATTGCAAACAAACAAAAAAAGTTCTTTAAATTTCTTGTTAACAATCATAGGATTGGTTGTCATCTGATTTTGCACACAATGTTGTCAGGCCTTATGTACAACTCACATATTATAATAATACTTGTGGTACAAAGTATTGTTGTACTTATCTGACTTAACCTGTCAATCTCTTACTGTTTAGATCTTTCACTTATTAATTTAATTTTCCCTTTTGATCCATTCTGCGTACCATCTGGCACTTCACCGTTGGCCATAGTTTGCAAACCACTGCTCAAAACCATAATGGGCATGTCCAAAAATTGTTTGAAACTCACCAATTCCTCAAGATTGGAAGAACACAAATCGTTATAACTACAGATAACTAGACAAAACCATCGATACTTACCACCAACTATCGGAGAGACAGACGGTATTATGAAAACCATTTTTTTCTCTTGGGGGTCAGGAAATGTTGACTTTTATCAAAATCTCGGTTTGGATTTTTTTTTTTTACAATCACAATACTTTCTATCAGAGGTGTCGAGATAAATTAAAAAGTTACAAAAACGCAACTATTAACGTGTGCGAAGAAACATTTTCAATAAATGAAATTATGTGAAATTCTCCGTACTAGGATAAGAAAAAAATTATTACAATCATCAGAAAAATATTATATTTCTAAAGAAATATATGGAGCTTTTAAACACTACCCCCTCAGCCGCTTCATACCCACACACGCAATGTATATAAGTTGTGAGACTTTTGCGGAACAAACTAATATTCATTCATAAAATCATAAATTTTAAATCGAAAAGGTGCCTCTGTGAAGTTTTACTTCTATTGTTGATACATTAGATTGTGTATTGTGTAAGATTATCAAAACGGTACTAACAAAGAAAACTGCGGTGCAAACTGAAACAAACAGGGGCGGGGAAACGGGGGTAACGACCGCAACAGTAAAATACAAGGGTTTTTAAAAGGTTGGTTAAGAGTGGAGACTTCACAGACCTGTTCACAAGAGTAGGCCAACTTGAAAGGTACTATTTCTATCTACAATAGTTTCTTGGAATTATCGCTCATTGCAAGACTACTGACAGCCGACAAACAAAGAAAAGAGTGAAAAGAAAGAGATAAAATACATTGTACTTCCACTAGTAGAACAAAAGAAAGAACTCTTATTACTGATCCAAACTTCTTCAAACCCTTCATAGGTGGATTATCCCTCTAACGAGTAGGTCTGTAATGAGCTACACAACTTTCGTATGTTCTCAAATCCAACACAAAACTCCCTCCTTTTTTATTTTCTTAGCACCACGTCTTACTACCCCTTCGAATTATACGCATACGCTAATGTGTTATAAATGAGGAAGGTTCAATTTTAGAGGATGTGTGTCCACATTTGCGTGGAGGGAGAGTGTAAAACAATTTTAAAAGAAACACCCTGAATACCCCCTACCGAGATTCAGACGCCGATCTCCCTGTCACTGAAAGTCTAGTATATTGCGAGCGTGACGCCTTAGGCCATGCGGCCGTTGAAGCGGGTTAACTAAAGATAATTTTGCAAATAGGTTTTTTTAACACTTAAACTTTGATAAAATATGTTCAAAAAATGTATTTTGTGACATAGGATAGTGCAAATTATAATTTAATATTTTGAGGTATTTTTTATGTAAAAAGCAATATCTATCTGTGCCAACAAACAAATATTTTCCCTAATGTTAAAATTTAATGAAAAAGGTTAGATTTAAATAGGTAAAAAAAAGTAGATGAACTATCAAACACTTTAGTGTGAGACTGATTTTTTCTTATCATGGAGTCTTTTTAAGATAGGGTGGGTTGTAACGCAAGTTAAGGTACATATGTTTGTAGCTATAATAGTAAAACAATTTTCAGGCCAAAATAGATAAAATATGGAACCAATAGATACGTTTTACTACAAACATCCTAGTAATCCCAACTGTTATTTTATAATTGGCATGAACATAGTGTAACTTGAAAAAATTAACTAAGATGAAAAGCTTTGTTCAAATTCTGTGATGTTCATGATAAATATTTAAGAATTGTTGGTATTACTATGGGATGAAAATTAATTTAAACGTAACCTATCTAATTAAACAATATTTTAATTGGTGGGACAAAAAGTATTGTTATAAACTCCTTGGCAACATCTCACGATCGAACCATACCGACCGAGCAGTCTCCGTCTCTAAGTGAAGATAGGGCCAACTTATGCTGATGGATGGTGCCATATGGTAACCACAATTAACCCTCCAACCTCAGCTCTCTAAGCCGGAGGTGCTACTTCTCCATTCGAGTAGCTCTTAATTGGTCCTCACAAGACTTAGTTGAGCCCATTCCAGACCCCCTGCTTCACAGAAAATCTATAAACACCAGGGATCAAATCTGGGAACTCTGTATTTGTAGCCAGCAAGAGTTTGTTGAAAAATAAACTGGAAAAATAATTAATCAACTTGCGTTTCACTCAATCACATCCAAGAGTCTTCGCTAAATCTTAGATTTCTTGTAAAAATAGTGTGTTTATTGCCGACCAATATGAGTACACGTATAGTGGGATTCGGTGATCTTGGGGTAAGGTGCTCGCCTCACGACCCGGTGTTCGTGGTTCAAACCTGGCCGATGTCCTGTAGTTTTTATCGAGCTAAGTAAATCTGAAGCATAAAATTTTTCGGAGGGTTCCGTGTTGATTCTGGAAAGTAAAGAATGCTCAGGCTACACTGGAGAGAACACAACCGAACCGAACATTCACACGTGTTCGGTAAAGCTGAGGCTACACAGATTTTACCCGCACCACATCACATCACACTGAAATTTCTACCAAGTGGCAACACGAATAAAATTCGACGGACAATTCGAATGTATTTGTGCGCTACTGAGCTCCTGCTATCGAAAGTTGTGTTGTGGAAATCATGAAAGTGTTTGAGCTCAAGCTTCACTTAATCCAAAATAATTATTCTACCTTATTGAGTCGTTTAATCAGGTAGCATACATATAAACACGAATTTAAACCAAAAAATCCCGATAAAAACACCCTAAAATCACAGTTAAACCTAACTGGATTGGGCTTATTTTTAAATAACCTTAGTTTTTTTTCTAACCCTGGTGTAAATGTACGTCCCCACGGGCATTTCTTGGTTCTTGGCATAAAAACAAAGTTCAGAAGCTACAGTAGCCCCATGGCTTCTTTGGTGCTGACTTAAAGCTCACAGCTGTAAGCTAAAAGCTTTGAAAAGTTACCAGACCAAATTATGTATCCCTACGCCGAACCCTATGATCTGCGAAAACATGTGTTTCGCAGCTGTTACTTTTATTGGTCAAAATTTAGGTATTAAACCTAAATGTTGACTGTCAAAAGTCAGCCCCAAAGAAGCTATGGGGCTACTGTACAGAACATTTCAGGAGACGCGTATTCGGGTGTTGGTGGCTACATGGACCGCACCGTAGCACAACGCACCATAAAAGTGCGGATTAATGTTATCTCGACGATTCGTACGCAACGGTGTGTTGAGTAGTGTTGTTGATTCGTGTAGCCACTCATATTTAAAAACATGAATACCATTCGTTAAGAATCTTACGTGTGTGTTGAGGGTAAGGTCAGTGTAGCCGTAGCTTAACATTCACATATGCTCAGTTTCGGCATTCAATAGGTTCTCGACAATTGAGAACAGCCCCATACCGATCGCCGCTCTTTATTGATCCATGAAGTTCACAGGATATGTGTGGATGTGATTCAGTACAAGTTTTTATATTAGTTTGTTTAATATAGTTTGTAGCATGGCAAAAAGGAGTAGGGAATATGAGGAAGTTTAGTTGGCGTTTTCTCGTCTAGCGTAGTGCTCGCTGGTCATGTTGAATGTTAGAAAGGAGATGAAGAGATAAGCAAATTTTTCTTTTAAGTTTTCTTCACTTCTCTGACGTCAGCTTCCAGTGATTTCAATAGAATGTTCATGGCATTAAACTTTCTTTTCGGTAACTTAAATTCCGGCTGAGTCGAGCCCCATAAGTAAGGTAAAGATCTGTCTGTATTCTTCGATTAATAGTAGTGACATTTCATCAGTCCACTCCATATTAAACTTACGATGAGAGTGTAGGGGAGGCGAGATAAGGTAAGTATTTTTTTGCAGTTTTTATGTAAAAACTACTTTGGTTAAAATAAATCAATTATTTCTCAAGTAGAAAAATATAATTTAATTTACTTCCCTTGGTACCTTCAACAGTTTAATATCTGTCAAGGGTGTCCTGGAATTTTATGACAACTTTTCTCTTAACAAGTTTCTCATCATATGTCGCTCTTTCGAAAGGGTGCCTGACACCGCTCTACGTGCCGGTTACACTGAACCGAATTTCATGTTCGCTACTACTCGTTCGATTGTATCCTCTCTGATGTAACAGTGACCTAAAAAAAAATATGAAAATACCATTCCGCTAAAATGTGTAGGCTCTTTCTCTCTCGTTCATAGAAATTCAGTGCCGAAAGCAACCGAAGAGTACCGCAAAGACTCCCTTAGAACATTCGCTTTTTTCCAGATGGTGTGGTCAGCACTAACCGACTGTAGGGCTATCCGCATGCCTAGCTCAAGCTGGATTGGTAGCACATTAATACCAATACTCGGGCTGAAAACTCATTTATTTATAGGGGTGAAATTCGAATCTCAATCTTCCAGGAAGTCTTTCAATGATCAATGACGATGTCGTGAGTTTAAACTTGTATGGTTTTAACTATTAAATTAGAGGCCTGTTAAAAGCTCAATAATCGGATACTTTTCTCCTTAGGTTCTTTTTAAATATAAGTTGGGTTACATAAAAAAACAGTTGAGAGAGAGCACGGAAGATATTTTTTTATTTTGAGGGAGACGTTTTAATGCTAGTTTATAAAGGGTTTTTCATAATTCTGAAGGATGAGTTTTAAATAAAAGAATTCGCTCCAAAATACACTTTAGATGAATGATGAGAAACCACAATGGGGAGAAGGGAGAGAGTAACTAATATTTGTGAAGTCAGTTAATAATGAACTATGATTTTTGAGATAATTTTTTAACAGTGAGATTAAATTTACCGGAAATTCTTGTTTTAATGGGCTGTAATATGGAAAATGAATGACTGAAATTATGACACTAAAAACAGAGGAGGAAATTTAGTGTTAGATATTTCAGATACCCTCTGCACTTCACCAAGTCCATTTTTGGGTGCAAAATTGGGTGAGGGGTGGGGGATAGATTACATATATCACTATTGGATTGTAGCAAAGACACGTTTGTCAGTTTTAGGCCTGAGGAAAATATAGTCTAAACCATGTGTGAAGGTATATATATACGAATTTGATCTCCTTTACATGGTGTCTGGCTCCATTTTGTAACACCCACCCCCCATTTTTTATCTTTCACGCGCGTTCTCATGATATATTCACATATATCTATTTCCATCAGCCTTGGTGTTGAACATTGTGTGAGTAGGCGGAGGCATACATGTGTGGGGGAGGGGGGTGGAGATTTTAGGGTGCGCTGGGGGGTGAGGGCACTTAAATCCTCTTCGTGAGCTGGAAACCTTTTCTCTGTCATAGGCACTTGCTGGATGGGTTGTATATGCAGGAACCTTACGATAGAGTGTACAGTCTTATATAAAAAATATAAAGCACAACTTTTTTACTAGACTATCCTTAATCTCATCTATACGAAAGTTAAGTGAAAATAAATTTTTAATACATTTTGTATTAGTTGAAGCTAGGTTTTCAAACATTTAAAAAAAACTTTAAGCAAATATTTATTTAATGTATAGTATGTAGTGAAAAGTATTTTTTAACATTTATTCGTTAAGTACAAATGGTTAAGTAATTACTAAATATTTAAAATTGGATTAAAACACTTATATAGCTCCCATTTAATTCATGATATTTTATAGTGAATTGGATTTTAGCGAATTTTTTTAATACAGATCATATAATTTTTCACGGCATATTTCTACCTCTTCTAACTACACACATTTAATCAGGCTAAGGGATTAAGGATAAGAAAACTAGGAGTTAAAGGAATGTACATGAATTTGGGAGGAAAGATACAGTTAATTCAAATATGATTTTTATAAATAATGCAACAGTCACTTTTAGGGAAATGATTTGTTTTAATATAATACAAATCTAACAATAACATAGCAAAAACTGTTTAACCACTTTTTTAAAAAAAAAAATTGTGTAAAGTCTTTTAATCGGTACATATCATTCATATTTAGATACATAACTTTGAGATAGTAAATACATCAAACTTAATTGCATTAAGGTTTTCTTATTCATTGCAGAATTAAATAAGCGTAATAATAATTTTCTTTCGTGGGAAATCGTGGCTGACAGTCTCTTTAATTACTAAAACACCCCCTAGAATCTTTGCTACTGTGTAAATAATTACTTTGAATGCTCCGTTTACACTGAAAGCTAGCCTTTACATTTTATACTATGGCCATAGTCTAACCATTCAAGGTAAGCTTGCCAACTTTCAGGTTAGTTCTTGATAGTAAACTTATTATTACTAGACAATGCCTCTTTCGGTGGTTTTATGGTCCGAGTTGTCCTTCTTGCAAGAAAATGTATTGTCTATAATAGTGCGATCGGGGTTCGAATACCGGTCGATACCAAGTATTTTTCTTTTTCTAAATGTGTCTCTTACCCTCCCTTCACGCGAAGTAGCGTACAGCTCGTCCAAATTATATTTTCCTAATTCATACAAAAATAGTGTAGTTAATTATGTATAGCTTGGATGGATAGTAATATGTGAAATGCACTCATATAAAAAAATGCAACATTTCAAATCTACTGGAAATGAGACTAACATCAACTCCCTTCAATTACGTCATAGTGTGCTTAGTATGAATTTGAAAGTCTTTGATTTTGATATCCTCTGCAATAATTATATGCTTTAATTAAATGTTTAAGATTTATTAAAGTACCAAAAACATGATTTTTCTTAATGCATTAGTATCTCCGCGCTATGTTATTGATTGATTAAGTATTAATGCAATGCGTTATTTTATTTACGAAGTATTTAGAGCTTATCTTATTTTATAGGTGACTAAGTATATACTATCATATTTGTGATTATATAATGCTGCGTAATTAGATCCAATAAGTAAGATAGCTCTCATGCTTCAAATATGTTATAGTCACTTGGTTACCTGCGTCACAGTAGCAATTGCTATTAATACGTAATCTAGGATTATTAAGTCTATTACCTCGATTTACCGTCTCATAAGCACCCGAGCTAAAAGCCTATTGTAAGGTAAGAAGTAATAGGGTTTTGAGAACTTTCTGGTATAAGTCCAAAACCTGCCAACAGTTTAAAGTCCATTTATGCCGAAATTCTAGTTGCATTCATGACACAAAATTATTTTGACATTATTTTCAATTCAGGCAGTTTTGATTGTTGACATGAAAATTTTTAAAATGTATCACTACTCAACCGGAAGTCCTAAAATCTACTATATAGATCTATGTACTTTCTTTTATAGATTGTTGTTTTCACATAATCTTGACTACTCGGGGAGAGTAATATTGTGATCTTAAAAAAAAGCCGAACTCAAGATTTTGATAAATGTCAGGGTTTCATGACATGGTTTACGCACTTCCGTCTAACTTTCTTGGATGGGTGATAAAAAACAGCGGTGAAATAGTTTTTTTATTGTATGAACCTATTCAAAACACATACTAAATCTCGAACTTGTAATATTTAGCTCGATATATTGAAGGTGACGGAGTTATCAAGGTTCGAATCCAGGTTGGGTCTAATGAGGGTGTTTTTTCCTACATTATTTCCCATCCACCCTCCATGATAATGTTGGTAGATTACCTTTACAATACTTGCTTCCTTGTCCTTATTCCTTTATAGTATTTATCATATATGCGTATAAACCGAACAGGTAATAAAACGTAGTGATAAAAATATATAACAATAAACAGTTGGCATATAAACTCTTAACCGATGGAGATAATATGTTGTAGATAAAGTTATTATTAACTTTATTATGATATAAGCATGTTAATAAAATAAAAATTAACACTCACACTTAACTTTGCATGGTGACATTGCCCCTTGTAATGTACTGTCCAAATTTGAGAGCGATATTCTTTTTACTGACCGATAGAAAAGTTACTATATCTACTCTGACTTATTTATACGTCAAGACTTGTGATCTTCACCTGTGATTTTTTATAGAAATAATGAATATATATATAAAAATAATACTAACTCTATAGAAAGATTTTATAGGTGTTTGCCGCTAAATTATGTTTGCATTCTCTAAAAATATCTTACCAACAAAACTTTACTGTAACTGCATTGCGACTCCATCATTTTATATATTTATTTTTATTAGTAGGATGAAAAACAGATAGAACTGTTTGGTGACAAGGGTGGATGATGGTAGGAGAAGGAAAGTGCCCCAGATGTGGAAGAATGTGGAGAAAAGGAAAAAAAACTGATTATATTTGCCTTCTCAGCATCTTTGCTCCCCCGGACAATGGAACATAAGAATGGGACACGTCTCCTCCATAACTTTTATCAGAATATGAGAAACATAAGACATGATGGAAATACAAATTAAGGTGTGATCTATAAACATATTTCACAGGCGGCTCTTATCTCTAGGGATTTACTATATTAAGTTGGGGGGAGCCGTCTAAGTTTTTTTTTATTTAACACCGCGTCTTAGTACACGTTTGGGTTATACGCTTAAGTACTAACTACGTTAATAGGTTAGAAATAAGAAAGATTGAATATTAAAGAAGTTAACCCGCGTCTATGTGGAGGGAGAGTGCAAAAACATTTAGGGAAAATCATCCCTAGTTCACACAAGCGAGGCTCTAAACTCAATCTCCCTATCCTCGGCAGTATAGCTCAACACGAAACTAGTGCGTTGGATAACTACGCCCCTGAGGCGGGTCAGTCGTATTTTAATAATACATTCAAATTACTTATAGCCCGATTTGGTGGTCGCATGGTCTAAAGCGCTACTCTTGCAGTAGACTAGACTGCCGATGATGAGAAGATCAATGTTCGCACCATTGATACATTTTTTGGACATGCCAGGAATTAAACCTAGATCCTTAGTTCAATAGACAGACATACTACCAACTGAGCTAAGGTTTCGGACCAAGTATGTGTATATATATAAGTATATTGTGTGTAATTTATCAGTTACAAATCCCATTGAAGCATCTTACTACCATAAGGTATATTGATAACATATGATTTATTATCATGGTCAATGCCATGTCAAACAAATTCAGGTAATTTTAAAAATAATATGAATTATACGGAAATGGTAAAAAGGTTATATTAACTTTAAAAATATTTTCTTTAGTCTTTTACCTATATAAATAAACAATTTTCCTTGTTTATTGACCAGGTCACTAATTTATATTATTAAGAACTATTTCGTGAGGTAATTGTATGAATAATAGAGTTAATTCCAAAATGTACTTGTAAATTTAAATTGGTTCAAAGGTGGTAATCCATTTTAGATATCACTAAGATTATTCATATTATATTTCTAAGATATTGCTAGTTAGTATCCTTAAAATTTATTTGATCTCATAATATAAATCTATATTGGATATCTTAAGTCCCTAATCGTCAGAAAATTGTCACTTAATTATATTAAAAGTAATAAAAAAAATTCACCCTACTTGTGTTCAAACTAAACCATTATTGAGGTCTCAATATTATTTTTATTTTGTACGTTTTGTTGGCTTAGTGTATCTTATAGGAAGAAGTGTGAATTAGAGGAAGTAAAGTCACATCAGCGTAGAAATTGTTGAGAAAAACACAGGGACATTAGTAAATAAAGAAAACATACGTAATAATCTTAACCTCAATGATCCATGGTTAAGAAACTTTTTTTCTTTCTTCGAGACAACCTCTATGCCTAAAAGGGTGGCGCAGGAAATCCTCCTAACATTATATTGAAAAGAACATTTCGCATCCTGACGCAGAATGTTTGGTTAAGTTGTCAACTTGATTTATGTCGTCTTGTACATTTTATACACAAAATGGATCTACTCTTGCGTAAGGCTTTACTGTCAGACGGGTTACGAAAAAAAGGAGGGGGCAAGGGGGGTAAGATCACATATATAAAGTTTTTTTTATTTTGTCTATGAACTATCTTCAGTTGTGACAGTGCCACATATATATTTTAGGTAGAGAATTCTTTGAGAACAATTGAATTTAAATATTAATTTTGTATATATATATATATATATATATATATAGTTGTTTTTTTGCAGTGAAATGAAGTTTTACATAACTACGAGATACATCATCAAGGAAGATGTATGAGGCAAACAAAAAATATACTAGCAATTATATTTTAAACAAATATTATTAATATTAGTTACATTCATAGTGATTTAGTAAGGAGAATTATGATAATAATTATTCAAGGAACGCCTAATAAACAGTAACAAAAGGATCTAATTAAAATGAAAAGATAATAAGTGATATGAAATATAAGGTAAAAGTTAAAGATAGCAAAAATTTAATTAGCAAAAAAACATATTGAGTTTATAAGAAATTAAATGGAACATAGATAATAAAAAGTCTGAATATAATATATATTACATCATATAGATGATAAGATGGATTGAACAACAGAATACTGCTAAGCCTGTAAATAATGAAAACTTTATAACTTTATAAATCCTAATAAAGTGTGAAATAGAGTAGAAAAGAACAATCGGGTTAAAATACAGAAAACATTAAATTTAGATAGTACAATGCAAATGAAAAATCACATATTCTAAGGTTAAAGATTAAATTATTAAAACATTACAAAGAAAGATATATTAGGTATAGTAATGAGTTAAAATTAATATTTTAAGGTAATAATGTTGATAAATTCAGAATTGTCAAAAGAAAAGTTAAAAAAACTTCAACCAATGAAAGTGAACAGGGAAATTAAGGCAGAAAATTGTTTAATAGAGGTTAAAGACGTTAATCATACCCAAATTATATAGATAATGAAATAATTGATAATAAATTGTTGTTGAATATATAAAAGTTCCTTAGCTTATATTTAGTTTTACTCCTTAAGCCTTGAACGCCAAAAGGCAGGTTGACTTGACTACATGTTTCAACGTACAAAGGCCATCTTCAGGTCTGAGGAAAAACAATGTTAAATTAGGAAAATTACAAGACGAAAAATTGAGAAATCCAGGAACATTAGTTAATTAGTTGAGGGAAAATAAAGATAACCTAACAGAACCAGGTTTAAGAAAATACAAAAAGAGAGAAACGTACAGATTAACATTAATATGTAGATAATAAGAGGTAAGCTTGATAGTTTTAAATCATTATCTACATATTTTTGACAATGACTATCCAACTATTAGAGACGCTGGTTTGATTCCTAGTTCAATCAGATTACTTTGCTCACACCGTGCAAGAGAATTATTTTTTTCAGCACCTCGTCTTCTACCCTTTCAGACTATACACTTGACAAAAGAAATCAAAGTACAAAATATAATTCCTGTTTCTAATGCATAGTTAGTATTAATGCACAATAAAAATGTAATAATACTTATAATTTATTTATTTCTACTTATTACGTTCGTAAACAAGGTTAATAATGACTTATCAAAGAAAAAACTTAGGAATCAAGTTAGTATTAAATATGGATAGAAGTAAATATTCGATTGAATATAATAACGTGTTAGGCCATTCATAAAATTATATGGCATGATTCAAACAAATAATCTTTCCTTCAACGGTGGCCAAGACCAATGTGGACATAACACCTTGGACCGTTCAGACACCATTGTTTGCAATATATTATTTTAAAATAGGTTTTGCGTATAGAATAGACAACATAGTAACAAATGCATCTAAAAATGTGTAATGATATATTTTTTGAAAAGTTAACTATAATTATAATCTACTAGCACGAATTTTCCGGCTTTGCCCGTGAGAAAAATAGATTAGAGTAAAAATAGCAAAACGATCAAAAATGGTAAAAAGTAAATCCAAACAGTTTTAAAAAAGTGGTTGAAAGTATTAAGAGGCTAAAAAAGGTTATAAAAAAGAAGGCAATAGGGAAAAAAGAGTAAAAAGGGCAAAGAGGGTTAAAATTAACTATAGGTAATTATTTTGAATTTTTTTACCACTTTTAAGCGGCCCGTTATACCACGTTCATTTTTTTTATCCGTTTTTGAATATTTGTTCTTACTCTCTACCCTTTTTTAATAGTTCCCCTATTGGTCCTTTTGGAGTTGTTTTTTTCATTTTTGCTCTTTTTGATCCTCTTACGGCCGGTACCGCATAAATATTGCTATCGGGAGGTTAAAGCTATCTACCAGATAAAGTTTATCAGACACATTAATATTGTATGTGTATTATGAACTGAATTTATCTGCCGGAAATCTAGCTGTAGGATAAATATATTTTGATTCAGAAAACGGAAGGTTGGTACTGTTTTTCTGGTGCGCGCATGCGTATAAGCCCTGCTGATAAAACTACAACCTAGCGATTGGTGACAACGCTCAACATTTGTTAAATAATGGCGGCTAAACGAGTGAGAGTAAACAGATGGCGTCACGTGGGCTCAGTAGCTAAGATTTCTTGCAAGTACTAAGTTCGCTGTCTGCCAAAATGTGAGTAATAGTGGGGTACAGCGTTAGAAAAATTTCATTTATTGTACTCACATTTTGATAATTTGTTCTTTATAACTAAAACTCTACTAATAGCTCCTCTAACATTTTTTTTTCACAAACAATTTTTTCGACCACCAAATTATCCTTTTGGGTGTTTAAATTTACAAAAACTCTTCTTTACGGATGCCTACAATATAAAAGGAACCTCCGTGCCAAATTTCAAGATTCCATGTCCAGGATATTGGGAGCTACAGTAATGACTGAGTCAGGGCTTTAGTCTTTATACATATAATTGTATGGCTATTAAAATAAGATCTTGTTAAAAAGCAAAGCAAAAGCAAGTTCACTGGATCAATATATATATATATATATATATATATAATAAAATAGCGCTTTTGATAGGTGTATAATAATATAACCATTTTGACAAGTGTATTTTATTTATAATTTTTACTATTTTAGAACCACGTTTTACCACCCGTTTGGCTTATACGATTATACGCTAATTACGTTAATAGTTTTAGGATAAAGAAGATTTTATTTATAGAAAGTGTACCTGCATTTTCGTGAAGGGAGCGTGGATAACCATTTTGGAAAAGCTTCCTCAGTACGCCTGAATGAGATTCAAAACCTCGATTTTCCCATAGTTGGCAGTCTAGTCTACTGACCATGTGGCCAAAGAAGCGGGTAGTAAGTGTATTTTTAAATAGCGTATTTTATAAGGGTCTAATAAATTAACATTTTTGTTAGGTGTCTTAGAAAACAAATTTTTGATTGGTATCTTTGAAAAAATCAATTTTATAGATTTTTAATAAAATAGTACTTTTGATAGGGTGCTTAGAAAAATTGTACTATTGATTAGTCCATAATAAAAAAGCACTTTTAAAAAATCACTAAAAAGGTTTCTTTTTTTATTATCTCCAACTGTACAGAAAACCGAGACAACTTTCAATTACGGGTTGTCCATTTTTACGGGTAGACGGACAATGACAATGTTTACTGTCTCAACTCCGGGTGACGTCTCCATTCAGACGCTGTCATGTACTTCCGGTCTTGGTGGTGACGTGAAAGCGTGTGAAGTTCTGCCGGTGTCTCAAAGGCGCAAAACAGGAAACGTACAAAGTTAGAACGTATCCGATGTAAAACACAATGACGAACCTATTGCACGAGCCTTTCTACAGAACTTAATAACTCCCTACCCGGCCTTGGCCGGACCAAGTGTTTTATCTCATCAAACAGGGGGAAGCCATCTTATATAAATCTCCCATACTTTCCTTTAACGACAACTCATTCTTTAACACATTTTTTTATTCACACATTCCTTTTCAATAATAGGGAGGGGGAAGGAGGATAACAATTATACACTTGAATAGTTTCAAGTAGTAGAATTTCTTCCCTTGATATACATATTCTTTATAAGACGTGGAGAAAGAATGGAACACTACAATTCTATGGTAACCGTTGGGTTACGTTCAGATGTAATTGATATCTGTTATTTAAGACAGCTGAATTCCCTCTATTTCAACTTCTTTTAAACGGAATTAAAATGTTATTTTTATGTTCAACTTATATCGCTTTCGTTTTTGTGAGATTTGTTTGATCAAGCTGATTATTTAAACTATTATTATCATTATTACTTCTTTGATATTCTGTCTTACGACAGGTCCATTCCTTTTTTCAGTGAACTTTGACCACCAATGCACCTTGTTCTCTGTCTTCACCTTCAACTTCTGAGTTTTCTTCTTTTCTTCAAGTCATCTAATATTTGAATCCTCCTTCTTCATAATCTCCTCTTTCCCTCAACCTTTCTTTCTATGACGTTGTGTAGAAGACAGTTCCTCCAAATGATCTGTCAGATCTAGTATGTTTTGTACTTAAAGAATCATATAAAAAATTGTTCTCTTATCGCCCAATCTTCTGAGGACTTCTTCGTTTTTCGCTCTGTCTGTCCACCTGATAGCCTCAAGTATTTTCCAGCACCACATTTCCAAAATCTCCATAAATATAATATATTATTTAGTTATTAGATTAATCTATTAATTTTTACACGGACATAAAAAAATTGTTTCCACTCTATTTGACGGTCGAGGCTATATTTATTTGAACTACGTTAAAGGCTAAAGTATGAGTATTATAGTTCAGAGAAAATAAACTTTTTGCGGGAGAATAGAAGCCTTTTTATACTTAAATTCCACAGTTACTACACCCAGCCGGGATATGAGCCCTGACCAAACTGACAAAACATACCAAACGAGTCTGAAATGTAATCCATGTGTCCACCATTGTGAGTAATCATAAGTTGTACTCTTAGTTTATACATAAATATTTTTAGATTTGATTATGTATTATATTAAAACAATTCCTACGTAAACACATTTCACAGATTTACAGAACCATATTAGAAGAAATAAAAAGTAGTCAGTCTGGTCGTAAGATTTGCGATTTTTTTTAAATCTAGAAAATTAAATAAGTATTTAACTTTAATTTTACAGTAAAATTGAAAAAGAATGTTGCATTATTAATAAATTGTTCTTAAATAAATGTTAAACTTTTAAATATATGTGTCTTAATCCAACACCCTAAAACCAGACTGGCTCGTTCATTAATGTAAACTAGCTTACCTAATATACAAATATTGTGTTTTTTTGACAATCTTCTTGTGTAATATTGTATATCTATATAGGTGCAATTCCTATACATATAACGTTCCTAATCAATAAAACTATTATAGTGATTAGTATGCAGGCGTATAATCCAAATGGGTGGTAAGAAGTGGTGCTAAAAAAAACTTTGTGGGTACATAGTTGAAAATAAATTATATCTAGGGGTAGGTAAACAAAACTGTTTTAATATCACCAGGAATAGAGCATACAAATAAACTACAAAAATAAAAAGTGTCACATTGTTAGTTGTAACTTTAATTCTGTGTGATCTACTTTAATGTCTGCTGCCCGCGTTTGGGCAAAGAAACCACTGAATATTGAGTGGAATAAAATAAAGGTGCGGAGTAAAAATACCATCTTAACAATTTACAATCAATAACTCTACAACCCTTATCTGTGGTCACATAGTCTAGGGCGTCACTTTCACAATGAACTTGCCTCCTGATGACAAGAAGATCGGAGGAATGCAGTTTCCCAATCTCCTTTCATGCAAATACTCTAAATATAATCTTACTCGTCCCTAGCACAATATCGTAATTAGTACACAAGCGTATAACCAGAACGAGTATTAAGACGTGGTGTTAAATTAATAATAAAAGCATTTGCACCAAACTAATACGCAGCTTTTGTTTAGAATAAAAAAACTTTGTTGTATAAATAAATTTGATTCTATAGGATAAACAGTATTTAAAAAAATAATAGATTAAATTTTTATTATTTTTAACTTAATTTAAAAATATATAGATCATTATATAAGCTATGGGAATGACTAACTTACCCTTAAGCTTAGGGTAAGATATTTAATTCTAAAAACCCTTTGGGGGTGGCCTTTTGAAAACCTAAGATACCGAGTATTAGGCCAATCAGTAAAATAGTTTCGGCTCTAGCCTGAAATACAGGCAGACAGACAGACGTCATCGTGAAAACCACTTTTTTTTTTGTTTCAGGGGGGTCATGAAACTTTGATATTTACCAAAATATTGAGTTCGATATTTTAACGATCACAATACTATCCCTCCGACGTGTCGAGAGAAAGTAAAAAATGTAAACATAGAATGATGAAACGTTGGGTGATCGCGGAGCCTATGATAAATCTCCAAATGAAAGGGACCCCAAAAGATTGCCTTCCTCTACCCTAGAACATTCAACCACCGAAGTGAATTTACACATAATAGTTTACGCCAATTTTTCTGACAAGCATCGAAAACCGTAGAACCATATTTCTGCCCACACAAAAAATATCAATAACAAAACTAAATAAATTATTGGTGGATGAATATGTATGGTTTTTTGTCTAATACTGTAACTTTATTAAATATATCTAAAAAAAAGATGTATTCGGTTAATATCTATCACCTATCTTTCTTTTCTTTTTTGTTATGTAAAACTGTATAGTAAGAAATACTTAATGTCTCAAATTTGGTGCAAAGTCTTATAAAAAAAAGGGAAGAAATAATAATTGACAAGCGAATGGGGTGAGTAAAGAATCGAATAAAGAAGCGAGAGAGACAATAAGTGCCTCAGAGGTCTCGACACAAAAGTTCTTCTTAAATTGTATAAAAGAGAGAGTGGATAAATTGGGACTGGAAAATGTCTTGGAGGGCTAAAGTAGATAAACGTTCGAGGTCTAAAGACGGATGGTTGTAAGAGAAGACTAACCCTTGGAGAATAACTTTAACCCGTGGAAAGTAAGAGAGAAAGAGGGTTTAGAGTAATAAAAGATCTTGGAGCAATCATCACTCCAACTCTTTTATCTGTGTGGAAGGGTGGCCTTCTGATGTGTGGTTTTTTTACATCACGTCCTACCACTTTTCTGGAGGCTTCACATTTTATTTTTGTCACCACTTCCCACTACCTGTATGGGCTATACGCATATTTACTAATTACACTATTATTCCAGGGATGAGAAAGGTTGAATATATATATATTATAAGGATTTTTAAAAAAAATTAGAGGGAAAGTAGAAAACCATTTAGGGAAAAGACACCCTCAGTTCATCCGACTGGGATTTGAACCCTGATCTTCCGTTCTACGACCGTCATCTAAAGCAAATGGGATTTTAAATATATATATATATATATATATAGTCTTCCATAGCGAGATTTGTCGGTGACATCTTTACATAGATTTCCGAAAATTCCCAGTAGATTGAACTATTTGTATTTATTATTGTTTTGTAAACATTTTAAAATATTTGTATAAAATATTGTGGACTGCATAAAATTGCTTTGAGGGCGTATAAGGTTCACGGGCCACAGTTGAAAAACCTTTACTTATATTCTAGATTGAGCTAAAGCAATTTGTGGAGGGGTTTTTTTCTCTTTATTTTCAGTTTTTTTGTTTTTTTTTAGAAACCAGTGAATAGAAATTTTTGTAGTGAACAAATATTATTTAAAAACTGTCTTCAAATCATATAAAATATATGTTAATCCTTATTTTCTCTCTAGTAAAGACATCATAAAACTGCAGATCAATGCGATATTTGGCTAGAGAGTATTTATGAGATTTTATCCATCAGGACATTTAGGATTAAGGCTATTAATGACATCTACGAAGAATAGGATTATGAAAATTGTTTTAGAAGAAACTCGCCTTGTCACTTTCTTTAGGATGGAAAGTGATGAGCTAAACGTATTATGTCATACATGTAATCCTCGCCTAATCAACACTCCACCAGGTTCAAACTTTGACCGTCCCAACACTAAGTTCACTATGTTGATTGACACCTTAGATCCCGTCTCCACTGGTGTGAGTGGATAGCTCTATACTTCGGTGAGCCGATTAACCGTGGGTTTTATGCTAGGTTAGCCGATTAACCGTGGGTTTTTATGCTCTTAGCGAGAACTGTCTCATTACGTGTCGTTATCTATGAACAACGTGACCCTTTGATCTTACTTTATGCTTACCCTTCCCCCCCATATATCACCAAGTATACATTTATCCTGACCCATATCCCCCATCCAACCTGTGTTACGTAGCTTTTCACATTAAGATTTAATGTCACTATTTCATAGGAAAGCTATTATGAAATTAAAAGAGGGACTTAGATTTAATACTACATAGAATCAGAAGTTATTTATAAATATGTTTACCGATGGTGTGAATATGAAAAATTATATTTTTTCAACATTAAGATTCAAATATAAGGGCTGTGTTATGTAACACTGTAATATACTGATCCTTCCCCCATGTAACACCATTTAAACATTAAAGTTCACCCCTCCCCCTAAATAACAGCGTTATATGGCTTATAGATGACCACCAAGTTAATTGATGCAAAAACAAATATTCCTAATGCGATCAGTTGGAATATAACCATGACCTCCCGCATCAGGCATCCTATTCTGCCTGTAATACTTGCGTAGGACCCAGGTGGTGTTCTTGAAAAAAAATTCCATAACGCGAGTTGGTCTTCTTTACTATATACAGTACAATTCAGGGGGCTATGAAGTTGAGAAGTCCCATAAAAAAAAGTTTCAGTCTATGTTAGTTTTTAAGTTTTTGCTTTATTTAAAAAAACACATAAGGTTTGTATTCGCAGCCTTAAATCACACAATGTTATAGTTATATTTATGTAAGGAGAGTTTTGAATGGTTAAAACTGTTGGAATGTAAATAACATTCAACCCAGACAAGTGGTGGATGGAAAATCTAGGGGTAGGTGTATGTTCTGGTTGAAACACAAACTTTTAAAATAGAGACAATCGCTTTCGTGGCTGCATGGCCTAAGGCGTCACTTTTAAAATATACCATACTACCAATGACTAGGAGCTCGAGGTTCTGATCTCAGTCAGATGTACTTATGGTGAACTATCCTAAATGGTTTTCCACTCGTTACTTTTGTAGAACATGAAGCAGGTGATCTTACGTTTTTTTATAAATAACACCAAGAAACTTCACACAAACGAGAAGGTTTCAAATTTACTTCCATTATAAATGTTCACAAATTATGTATTCTTGGCATCTCACGCTTATTCACTGGAACTTTAAATTAAAATTTAATAAAAATGTAATCTAAAATTGAATGAATATATTTATTTTAGTTTAAAATAATTGTGGAAGGCCAAATCAAACCAGCCCACCGATCTCCCGGTGGCCCAATCCGTCTCTGATCGAGGGTGTGGATTTGAATATATAATATCAATTTAAAATAAGATTTTTAACAGATTTTAAAAGTTAATCCAATTTTTTTTATAATATGTGTATTCATTGCTCTACTGAAATAAGCCAAACTTGGTTTTAAATATTATGTTGTAACCAATAAAAAGTGTTTAAGCAAATGGACAGTTTATTTGTGTTATCAATGGATGAACAGATTTAGATACAGCCGTGTGGAAACCTATCTAAAATGATGCTTGTTTTCTATACCGACTAATCGAGTGAAGGAAAAAAAAATACTGTTTCAAAGCTCCAAATCGCATGAGTGAGTAAAATAAAATAGGGAATAGTTACAAAACCAGACAGGTCACGCAAATGTTACAAATAGTGTAGTGTTTGTTTATTTTTATTATTTTTTTAACCTCCTTCCTCTCGGTCTACACTTCAGGTTTCATCCTCTTTGGAATCTGTTTGGTATGTCTGTTCCAAACATTGTGCCCTCTCTTCTCCATTCCATTTGAGCTCTTGTGACTCCCACTCCCTCCCTCCCTTACCACCTCCTTGACCTGTAGTCCTCTCCCTAGGGATCCACCAAACTCGTTCTTTACGGTTCCGTGTTTGGGAGAATCATTTCGCCGAGGGAATATCGAAGAAATATTTTGGACACTAGGTAAAGGGAGCGAAGGATCTCACAGCTATCCCTTTCCCCACTTCCCCCTTAAGCCTCTTCACCCTTCGCCTCATTTTGAGCAAATGAGTATTACATATCGAACTGGTTCTAATTAAACTTTGGATCGTTTGTCTTCCCGGAGACTCCTTCCATAAAAAGGTAATATATTTATTCCCTATTATATTCTACTTATGTATGTAAATTAAATTATATTTATATGAGTATATAAATATATATATTCTAAATTTTACTTTGTAAATATTATATTTATATTAATAAAAAATGTATAAAAATATATATCAAAATCATATATTTTTTAAATTGTCCAGCCTTTGTAGTAATTTGTTTGGTGTTCATATACGTGCACATGTGTTTATATATATATACGTTGCATCATGGTATAATAAAGAGTATCTAATAGAATAATATATCCACGTAACTTTAATAAAATTATACTGGTTATTTCTGAAAGACGTGCAACATTAAACAGTCCCTAATATTATATTAATAATGTAGTCCAAGACCTATGAGACACTTGTTCATTTCCCAGTTACGTCAAATATAATTTAGTATTTATATTGAATAGGTTAGTTTGAAACTTATGATCAATATAACAATATATTTAGAAATCTAAAAAAAAAGAAAATTTCACTTAATATTCTTTGACAAAATATATGTTCATTGAGTTTAAAAAACACAAGTAAAAAGTTATAAATTGAAGTGTTGCTATAGGACTCTTAGGGTAGCCCAAAATTTAAGAAAATAATAATAATAAAAGTTGTTGAAGACATTTATCCTATGTTTTCCAGCCTTCGAATGTACTTTTGTCAATTGCGTGCAAATTGACATAGCAAATAGTGAAAGGGTTAGGAAAAGAGGGGGTGAGAAATGGCATATCTAAAGGCATGTTCCGGTATCTGTACGTAAATAGGAGAAGCATTTTTGAGATGAAATCGAGGGTCTCTTACATCAGTCTGGCATGCTATCGAACACCATCCAACTATTTACAATATATTCACGTTTTTTATTTAACTCTTATAAATAAAGTAGTGTAGTATTTTTTTAACACCGTGCCTTGATACCTGTTCGGGTTATACGCTTATGTACTAATTAAGCAAATGGTTTTAAGGATTAGGAAGGTTATAGTTATAAGAAGTTTAAACTCATTCACGTGGAGGGAGAGTGAAAAACCGTTTAGTAAAAAGACCCTCAATTCTCCAGACCAAGATTCTAATGCCAATGTACCCATCATAGGCAGTATAGTCTTCTGTAAGAGTAGTTGGTTAAGTCACGCGGTCACCAGTGTGAATTTTAATATTGAAAATTTTAACCTCAAGATTATTATGGGCCTTTTATTTTATTTGTAACCGAAGCCCAAAAAGTGTTCCTTAAAATTTTGTCTGTTGCCATGTTTATCTTTCCATCTGCGTGTTTATCATTAGTCTATAATTGAGCATGGATTTCATTACAACTAGACAATTTACATAATGGTCATACCTCGAAGCCAAATTGTAAATGTGAGTATAACCTTAAGGCAATTAGCACTTTTCATTTGGCGTGGAAATGCAGAGCCATGCGAACAAACGGTTATCTTCAATAATGTTTATTGTTTTGCAATTTTCTTTTCGTAAACGGTTTATTTAAGAATAGAAACGTGTTGATTAAGCTATGTGTTTTATAAACACACCGCCTTTATAATTTTAACAGTGATCAAATATCGATAAAATTGACATTTTTCAATAAAAAAACTGTCTGCTTCATAACAAAAAGTAATAAAATGTAACAATTAATAAACATCGATACATTATCTTAGAAGGGGTGTTGAAAGTATTACTATAAATAATTCACTCGTTCCCGAGAAAACTTATATTTCCAAACGTATGATTTTTCCTCAAAACTTGCCCTAGCTCCACCTACGGCTTCCGTGATCCATCTGTTCTTGTTGGCGCGGAAGGATACTTTGGCCGGCTGTGAAGCCACGCCACGCCTTTTACCCACCCGTCCACTATCCCACAAAATAGGTTTTAGACTTGAACTCAACAGGGCCAAGGGCCTTAATTCTCAGGATCACTTACTAATGATTGATTATGGAAAATTTTATATATATTGATTATGACTGATTTTGTTCAAAATGGATATTTTAATAGTGGTTTACATGATAAATAATATTATATACTTGTTTTTAAAGAACAATTTATTTAATATGGCTTAGTAAAAATTTATTTATTTATTAAAAATTTATTTTTTAAATAAATTTAGCTATTTTTTTCAAACTTTATATCTAGATAGTGTTTGATGAGATTCTCAAAATTATAAGTATGTTTTTTTAAGAAAACTTATTAATGAGTAGTCTAAAAAAATTGTTAGTAAATTTAGCAATTTAGATTTTGAAGAAACATGTATTCAACATGTATGAATTAATGTGGGGAATGCCAGGTCTCCACCATGGTTCGGATTCCACGTTAAACTGTAGGTCCTTCATTTCATCTCGCATTCACCCTACCATTGCACATTAGCGTAAGTGCGTATAACCCGAACGGGTAGTAAGACGTGGTGCTAATAATAATAATAATAATAATAACATGTATGAAATAAACGTTATCAACTGTCATATCATACAAGAAGCAAGTTTTTTTTATAAAGAGAAAAGTTTTCAAAAAAACCTAATTTCATGGCAGGAGCGTAGGAAACGCTATTTAAGGACAGTATTTTTAAAAGTTTCAAAAAATCAAATAAATAACCAGTAAAAACTTAAAGTTTAATCTTCTTCCTATGGTGATATCAACAGCTATTTATATCTGTTATGGGTATCCTAGAATTTAACGACAGCCTTTTCTCTATATTTAAAAAATCTATCATCTAAATGCCGCTATACTCATGGCAAATATTCAACTATTGTGAAATCACCATGTGAAGAAAATTAAACTATAGGTTCCTATAGGATAAATATTTTATTTTTTGCCAAAATATGTTTTGCTATAAGAACTGTAAAAACCTTGCTCTTAACTCACTTTTTCCCCTTAAGAACAGAATATTACATTTGAATCCAAATGTTTCTGTTTACTGTGACTATTCTTTACGTAAGTAGCCTACACACTCGGTAAAAACTATGTTGTCTCCATGAAAATGAGCTCCTTCATAGAAAAGGTTAACGGTATATTGGACAGTCATTACTTCCTAGAAGACTTCCATGGCTCAGTAGATATCAGACTATAACCTTCGGATGTGAAGATCGAACAGTTTCGTCCATTGCTACCATAAAAGTATAAAGTGGGTAGTTGGTTGCTGTGATAGCAGTTTTAGGAATCTGTGCTTATCAAGGAGTTTTCTTGACGTGAAAGAAACACGTACATCCCGTGTTTTTATAATACTTTTATTTTAATAAAATAATACTTGATGACTTTAATAAGTGAAAAAAGACGTAGAGCATTTGTTATTGTATCGTACTTTTATATCTAAAAATAATATTTAAATAAATGTGTTCGGCACAACACAGCTTGGCGGGGAGATCGGGGTTAGAATCTCGGTCGGGTGTATTGAGGGTGGTTTTTACAAAATAGTTTTCCACTATTCATCCACGCCATGTAGTTACACGCCCTATAAAATATAACCCTCCCCATTTCTAAATCCAGTTTCGTAATTAGTACACAAGCGCATAAGCCAATCGGGTGGTAAAAAGCGTTGCTAAAAATAACTCACACATATAGTTCGCGTCTGTATATAATATATGGGTACATCTTATATAATTACGATACACGAGTATGTTAAAAACTGTATTCGTATCAGTGGTCACATGGTTTAACGAGTCACTCTTCCCATAGACTGGATAATTGGGGATGTAGAGGTCAAGGTTTGATTCCAGCCTTTGTCTACTGAGTGTATCTTTTCTTACAGGGCTTCCAATTGTTGCCTTTCTCCATTTTTGTAAATATATAGTTAGCCCTGACGTGTATAAAAATAAAGTTTACCAAAAATGCCACCATTTATTCTTAATAAATTTCTCTATTTTTCCATGTGTCAAAAATATAACCCAGGCACTATAATTGTTTTACTCGTATTTATTTTTAGAAGCTTACACACACTAAATCTTATAACATCATAGCTCGAAATAATTGTACTTATAAAATTATGATATAAAAATTCTATCTCACATAATTGTATGTTTAGCACGAGTTATTTAACTTTGGTACTGTTTAAAATCAAGGTGAAAGGTTTTCTATTGCAAATATTTTCTACGTATTATTTAAACTAAGAAAAATTGTGTGTAAAAACAACTTATGTGGGAATCGCTTCTAAATTTTCATGTGGGTTCTATTATAGATTAATGTAACTGTTTTCTAGTAGTAAAGATTGTGAAGAAATTAAAAATAATTGTACCATTCCTTACAAATAAACAATTATATAAATTATTAAATGTTGATATCTTATAAACACCAAGTCAAATAAAAATTAATTATCAAAAACCTAAAGAAACATTTCGACATTCAAAAGAAAATATTATATTCACATTATAACAATATAAAACAAAGTACAGGAAAAAGTGGTAAGAACAAATAAAAACAAACTAAATGTGATTTAAAAATTAAATTAGAAGTATATCTTACACTGTACACTGCTGCCTCTGAACGTAATGTTAATGATTGTTTAACTCTTAAAGAAAATATGTCCCATCTACTTAATCCTTTGACACATGTATGGTTTCATCGAAATCTTTAATGGATAATTTAAAGGGGAAATATAAATTTTTAGAAGAGGAAAGAAAGAAAATTCAGTGATAAAAAAAATATGTTCTTCAAAAATGAAAATATTTTGTTTTCATCCCACATTCACATATTCACTTCCTTTGGATTAAATCAATTGTTTTGTCGAAAAGGTTGTTTTTTTCCTTTTATATGTTTCTATAAGGTTCACTTGTCAATTTTTTGTTACTATATCTATTGTCTTCCTTTTGTCTGCGATTTTATTCCTTTTCTAAGAAATTGCTGAGTATTTCACAATCGTTTTTTATTGAGTTATGATAAAACGTAAACTGGGGGATAAATTACGGAAACGATTTCATTTTAACTCTCATAACAAACTGGACTATCGATGATGAGAAGATTGGGGTTCAAATCCCGGTTAGGTGAACTCGGGTTGTTTTTAATAAAATTGTTTCCCTATCACCCTCCACGTTTTTTCGGGTATGTTTCCTCAAAATTATATCTTCTTCATATAAATTCCATTGGTGTATAGATAACCTAAACTCAGACGTGACGACGATAATTACCATATTGGGTTGGGGATGGGGAAGGTGGAATTCATAGAAAATGTAGCCATTTTTATGAAGAGAGAAGGTGAGTAATATTTTAGGAAACTCGCAGTCATAATTAAAGTCCCTACCACTACATCAAAGGAAAGCATGATTCGATGAGCCTGATAACCAGCCTACGTGCCCACAGATGCCAGTTTTATTTAAGTCAGCTAACTAAATAGATCCACTTGAGTAGTCGAATGGTCTAAGGCTTCATTCTCACAATAGACCGAATTGCCAATAACGGGGTTATCGGGTGTCTTAATCCAGGTCAAATATAACGAAGGTGGTTTTTTCCTAAATTGTTTTCCACTCAACCTCCATGAAATTAAGAGTACACTTTCTCTAAATGCAACCTTTCTCGTCCCTAGCACATTATTGTAACTAGTATATAAAGGGAGTTTTACCATAATGTGGTAGTTGCGCTCCATAAAAATGTAGCGTTACCGAAAGATCTCGTTAAATGAGAAAATAGGTTAGAGGGAAGTAAATACAGATCAGACCTATTAAAAATCACTTTTCTTTCATATTTTGATATGTTTGATAATTAATCATTTTATTTATTATCTGCATGTTGTTGTTAATAAAAAATAATGTCAATAAAATAAAATACCGAAATAATACCTCAATTTGAACAAAATTGAGTTGGTGTCACCATTACAGTTAAAAGAGCTATCTGTCAGATTTAAATTAATTTTAAGATTATTTTAGAAAATTATTAGCGTGTTTGAGGTATAAAAATTGTGGTCCTGGATTGTGTGAATAGTGTGATTTTTCCCCTTTTTTCCCTTGTACCATTCGTACATAAGAATAAATTATAAAGAGTAAAACAATATTGTGTAGGCTACTTCCAATAGTAAATTTCAATAACAAAAATCAAAACATTAAAACAGTATTTCAACCTCCAAAATTCTCAGCCATGTTTGGCATTAATTTACGCCAAACACCTCTAAGACGCTATCAGAAATAGTGCTATAGCCGTATTGGGACCACGTTATCGAAAACTATTCCTATTTCACTGATCGTTTTATATCCTAAACTTGTAGTAAAAACACGCGTTATAGGAAAACTACCTAAATGAATCCAACCCCTAACTAGCAGTAAGACGTGGTGCAAAAAAAAAACAGTCACAAGTGTATTTGCACAGTGTGTTCATGTGATAATCAGGTGACAAAGGAAGTGACTTGTGTTTTAGTTTTATAACATCATATGTAAGTAATGAAATAAAGAAAGAGGAACCTACATGCTATCTGTGTTGCACAAGCATCGTTTGGAAGAGAATAAAACTGCGGTGACTCTTTCGAATAATAATGCGGTACATGTTTATGGGACTATAAAACCCTGGGTAAAGCAACTATTCTCGCCCTGGCTTGTTAACGTGGATTACGTACGGCTCGACCGTTGACGCTCACAAGGGAGAGGAGGGGAAATAAAATCTTACTTGGCATTAGACGTTCAGAAAAAGAGATATGAAAAATATTTTTCCACTATTACGATTGTAGTACATAAAAATATAAAAATGTATCCATCTCTACTTTTAAACATATATAAAAAAAATATTTCTAAATATATAGTATACATTTTTACCACTGCGTCTTACTAACCGTTCAGTTTACATGCTTATCTACTAACTAAGCTAACGGTTTTAGGCATTAGTAAAGCTATATTTAGAGGAAGTGTACCCAAATTTGCATGTATGGACAATCTAAAACGATTTAGGAAAAACCACAAGCATTGCAACAGACTGAGATACGAACTACGATCTTCTCGTCATCGGTGGCCAGATCTATTGCAAGTATTACTCCTTATACCACGGGTGTGGCAATTTTCAGTCACCCGCCTCGGTGGCCGCATGGTCTAATGTGATGATGACAGGAATATCGTGTTTCGATCTCTATCGCCTGTACTGAGGGTGGCTTCTCCTAAAAAATTCACCCTTCCTCATCCCTAACTCATTACTATGATGAGTACTTATGTATATAGCCTAAACAGGTAGTAAGTAAAACGTGGTGATAGCAAAATATACATATAATAATACAGTGCTATGCTATTTGGGCCTTTAAGCTTAATTTTTATTTTTTAAAAGACCCTTAATCATAAAATTGGACTGTTTGGTAAAGTAGGGGGTGAATATTTAACCTAAAACTTTAACATTTCGCTTGCAAAGTAGATCCTTACAAAAAAATTGGAATTTTTTGGAATTTAATAAACTTCAAAATTCAACTAATGAAAACATATTTTTAATTTATTATATATCAATGCACGGCTTTTATTTTAGTATTAACAATAATAATTAATATATATTATGTGTTTGAAATATTGGATTTATTTAAATTACGATGATTACTTTAAATTAATCTTATTTATAAAATTCTCGTGTCACAATGTTCGTTCCCGTACTCCTCCGAAACGGCTTGACCGATTCTCATGAAATTTTGTGAGCATACTGAGTAGGTCTGAGAATCGGCCAACATCTATTTTTCATACCCCTTAGTGATAAGGGTTGTCCACCCTTAACATTTTTCTATAATTTTTAGACATTTTTTAAATATCTTTATTTTTTTATTATGTCGCATTAAAAAATACATACAACCCTAAATTTTTACCCTTTTATCACCAACCCCTATTTTTTAATAGCCATTTTAGTAATTTAATCATTTTTCATCGTTCACAGCGCTCCATGCCTATTTCACGCATATACCACATTCTTACACACTTACAATAGGTAAGCTATTTTTTGTCTACACTAGAAATTACTTAAAAATTATTTATATGGCAAAACAACGTTGGCCGGGTCAGCTAGTATATTATAAAGCATAGTTTTGCTTGCATCACAAACATGTTTCTATTTAAAGAACTAGCTCAATAAATTATTTTTATTT
This sequence comes from Timema shepardi, assembly GCA_902151425.1. Classification (NCBI taxonomy): domain Eukaryota; kingdom Metazoa; phylum Arthropoda; class Insecta; order Phasmatodea; family Timematidae; genus Timema; species Timema shepardi. Next base: position 91,694 of record CABFVX010001978.1, read on the forward strand.
GTTTCTAGTTTTATTTCAAATACCTGAATTCAGTATACTGCTCGTTATTAAAATATCTGATTAAAATAGAAATGGCTTTTAATATTTATTTGCTATTAATTCTAGGTGTTCTGTCTCACGACAGGTCCAGTCCTTTTGTCAGTGAACTTAGAAGACAGGTCCCAAAATTTTCTTATTTCCTTCAAGCCATCTAATATTTGAGTTCTCCTCCTTCCTAAGCTCCTCTTTCCCTCAACCTTTCATTTTATGACGTCATGCAGAATACAGTTCCTCCTAAAGATTATGCAATGTTTTTTCAACTACCTAATTTCAGCAACATAGGATAAAATTATTCTTTTAAATCTTGGCAGGCCAATTATTTGTAGTAAATTGATTTGTGTTGAAATATATATGTGTAAATTAATCCTACTCATTCTGTTTAAATTAATAATTTAAATTCAATTCATTGATGTCATGTTCTGATATTAGGGCTTAGAAATAAAAGTTGTATACAAAAAGAAGATTACAGCCCCATTGAATTAAATTCACTGGAGACTTTCACAACTTCATGAAATTCAAACAGGATTTGAGGATGCCTTTATATTTACAACCAACTAAAGAAATAAATCAAACAAGAGGAAACTAAAATGTGACATACTTTTTCTTACCTATATGCTGTTTCTAAAAGTTTTCCTGGCAAACTCTAACGTATGTAGCAGAAAACATTTTATATCTTTGGTTACCCCACGCACTAGAATATTTGGATTACGCCACTACTAACTTTCTGTCTGGTTTTCAGACCACAATAAAATCTATTGTATCATAAAATATATATATAAAAAATGTTCTTTGACAAGTGGTTGCTCTACTTTATGGCCTTTAGGGATCAAGTCGTATGGGTTTTATCCCTAGGGGTTTTTTCATATAAATAGTTGAGTGTTTTCACTACACTTAGAACTATTAGTTTTATTTCTATAGAGAATAGAAGATTAAATTTTGTCTTTTGAATACATAAATATCTAACTTTTTTATGATAAAAAACCCCCAGCTCAGATATTTTCTTAAAAAATATATATTAAGGAAATTACTCTTATTTTTAAATATATATATATAGCGTTGTATTTTATGAATATATGAGCATTTAATTAATTTCGGTAGAAATATAGTAATATTTCTATAAATTATTTATAGCTGTTTGTGTATGCAAATTTTAAAATATTGTTTAATTTTTATTATCAAAGATAGTTACAAATAATTAATGTATAGTTAGCAAAGTTAATGTTTAAATACATTTTTTTAATATTTGTCTTCGAGTTGCCCCTACATACTTATTAGTATTTCTTTTTAATATATATATATATATATATATATAAGATAAATAGTGAAATTAGTTAAATTTTATTTAAACTATTGAAGTTGATTTTGAGTGCATAAGATTATATTTTATTTTAGATTTGTTCAAAATCGTTAAAAATATTAAATTATCGTTTTAAATAGTATTTAAAAATTTCAAACCTGTGATAGATTATTTTTAATTTTCTTCCAATCCTATCCCTATTGTGATATCTTTCTTCAAACTTTTTTTTTTTAATTTTTGGAGAACATTTAGATCCAGCGTCTTCTGCCCTTTAATTAATGAATAAACTTCTTAGAATATATTATGATGAACATCAAAAACTAGTTTGGTATTTAATTATTCAAGGGTAAGAAGATGACGGAAGCTCTTCCCATAAGCAAAGAAGAATCGGAAGATTGATTAAACAAAAAAAACTATGTATGGAAAAAAATTATCATAAACTTAATACATGTTTTACTTAAAAAGATTTTTTTTTTAACTGGTAGTTTAAATTATATGATTTTAAGGACTCAAAAATAATTTAAATCTTTTTGAAATTTAACTTACAACTATAGCTATTGGTTAAATCAGAGGCTATTAAAAAAAAGATTCGACAGCAATAAATACCTTTGGGCTTTATATTAAATAAAAAATGAAATTGTATAATCTTCCAACTACCATTTAATTTCTTATAAACATTGTGTTACAGTAATCATAACCTTGAAGACGTTTATGGCCATAGTGTACTTTAACTTTCTATCGACACTTTGTAAAGAGAAGTATTGTGAACATAAAAAAAATCGAGCTCTAGATTTTGATAAATGTCGACGTTTCATGGCCCACTGAAACCGAAAATATGGTATTCGCGATGAATCTGTTTGTCTGTCTGTATCTCAGCCTAGATAAACATCTATCCAACCCCAAAATTAAGGAAAGCTTTCTTAAGGGTTAAGAGAGAAATATTATTTTCTATCAAAATTGTCTTAAAGGATTTGTATTAAATATCGTAATTAGGCATTGTTTTAACATTACAAACAAAATGGCACTTTACATAAGATGAAATCGAGTTTTACTCATATATCTGCAATTCTTTGAGATACAAAATAACTTACCAAGAAATAGTTGTACTAATATTAGAAATAAAAAACATTTGTTTTGAATGTATTTTTATAATATACATATTTTGCGATATATTAGCAAATATATTATGTTTAAATTGAAATAAGGGAAATTCATGTTTGTGCTATTTTGTGGACAAAGTTATTATTTTTCCCTCAATATGTTTCCGTAAAAATGTATATTATTCTATTTTTGCTTGTTTGTGGAATGTTTCTGTAACTATTTTATTCGTTTCACATATCTTAGTAGCTTTGAGTAAATAACTATCTAGAAAAATTATGAAGAAATTATGAATTTAATAGTTTATCTTACAAGATATACTCCTCAAACGTAGACTTAATTTTGCATAATGTATGGCCTTTGTCTTAGAGTCTGACTATCCGGCCCAGCTATCCATATATTTACACTTATAGAGTGTAATTCAGAGAAAATATACCAACATTCTAGTGAAGGGATAAATTAAAATCATTAAATAAATATTTTACCTTCAATAACCCTGGTTAGGATTCAAACACCGACCTAACCATCGCTGGCAAACCATTCCAGACAAAACAGATTCCTTGGTACGTTTCTTTATAAAATAACTATAAATAAAGTACTACTAGCAGCAGTAGTAGTAGTAGTACTACTACTAGCGGTAGTAGTAGTAGTAAAGTACTTTAATTCTTGATATGGAATGTGGTCTATTAAAATACTATCACCGCGTCTTACTACTGGTTCAGGTTACACGCATATATGACAATTATTCTTTTGTGCTATGGATGAGTAAGGAAGCATTTTAGAGCTAATCTACCCACAGTGCCCTATGGTGTGCCATTACACCGACTTGCCTCCTAGTGGCACTGACGTAGGCTACGGCATATTGGCCGGCAAGGCAGTCTCTATAATAGGGGTGCTGGTTTGTAGGAACAGTGCAAGTGCGCTCAGAGTAAGACAGAACAACGGCTGTACTTGTGATATACAGTACTGGCTAAAATGTGACAACACCGATTGATACAGTATCCTTAGCGTAAGCAGCGAATACTGTCATGGATGCGGGTACGATAAGTAGCCTGGTATACTCCGTCTAAAAATACTAAAAGAATCTGGATGATATTAGGTAGGGTCTATATATATACCCGCATTTGCGTAGAAGGATAGTGGGAAAACCACCCTCTGTAGACCCAACCGGGGATTATAACCCGGTTCTCTCCGTCACCAGCACGCCAATCTAACAAGAGAGTGACGCCTTATACATTTCGACCATTTAAACTGGTTGACTAACTTTTTATTGTTGTAGTTTTAACCATTCAAGCTCCACCATTTTATATCATCCCGCCTCCTCCACCTTAACCAACAAATCCCTCCTTGGTCCCACCCCTCTTCTCCTCCCCCGATCACCCCAAGTCTAAATAGGCCTATATAAAAACATATTGGTTGTTTGATGAGATTCAGTTCTGAAGGACTGTATCCTGAGCTGGCTGGCTACGCTGGCCATATTATACGTCTTCCTTTGGAGGAGGGATGAAATTTAGGGGGAGGGGAAATGCGGGGGGTTTAATTTTCCGGTTGGGTAAGACTATAAGCGGGCGAGCAGCCGACAGCATGTTGAGAGATTGGACTGAGATTGAGAGGTAGCTTCTAGGTACTCCTCGACAGCCCAGGGGCGAAGGAATTGAAGTGGTTCCAATATTTTCCCCAGGGGCGAAAAGAAGATTTTTATTATTTTTTCATCCAAACAATTTTAAAGTAGTAGAATATTGATTATAATTGTTCTTACATGGTTAAAATAAATTAATAAGGGCAGCACAGATTATGTAAAATAAGATATAATTTATAGAGTGTAGAAAGATTCGGTTTTCTCTCGATCATTCAGCATTTCGTATGTCTGTTTAGTAAAAACTAGCCCTTAGTATGCCCAACGGGTATTCAAACCCTGACTTTCATGATCATCATCAGTCTAGGCCTTTGTTAGTGTGATGCCTTAGACAATTAAGAACTGCCAAAGTTGCACCCCCTGTTACTCCTATTTTATTTATTGTTTCCCTAAAGTATTAATAATCCCCCAACGAATCATTTAATTAATTTTTTCAGTGCAAAACTAAAAACAGGATCCCTTCCAATTTCCCACTTCATTCTGGATTCCATTTGTAATGGATGAAATCCTGGAACACCGATTGCTTTTTCCTCTTAACTTTGTCTGGGTAACCTTACGATCTCGTGCAGAGTCAAGCAATAAATCTTAAAAGGCACTATGTCCATCCGTGACAGTATTATGCAATATTTATACTGATCGGACAAGTCATGGGTTAGGTTTTCTTAGACGGGTTGGCAGGAGGGGAAGGTGGGAATGTTTAGAGACTACTTTTTTTTTTTACAAAAGGACATGAATTGCACCCAAGTGCATTAGCTATAAAAAAAATCGTATAGCTAAAGATGGCTATATTACCGTAAAAGTGTTCGCCCAGTGCAAACCTTATTCAATTTAAGAGTGTTCAATTAAGATTAAAATAATTTTTAATGTTGTGTTGGGAGCTCATTTATGGTTTCAGGGTTAAAACTTGTTCGGATTTTGAATTAATATTGCTTGACACTTTCCCTAAGCATTTTAATCTGCCTAAAAACAAATGTTACATTTATTTGTAGGTGCGTGCTAAGGTGGGTTTTTTTTAATACGAAGTGGAGTCAAAGTGAATGTTGAAACATCCCAAGCAAAGTCAAAGTCGAAGTCAAAGGTAATGTTTTTGTTGTTGTCACATAGCATTACTTTAATATTTTAATCCTCTATTAAGTGCATCTAAGTAAAGAGAAAGGCTTAGAAATAAAAAAACTACAAATAACAGTTAGAACACTATTATAACGTTATGCGGAAAGATTTGAATTTATCTGTGTTTGATTTATATTATATGCCATCCAATTACTAATCATTGTTGAAATATTTGTTTAGTAGATATTTCAAAAATGATGTATTGAAATATATTTTATTTAAGAAGATATTACAAATATGTTCATAATGTAACCAATTTTTCTTCTTTCTTTGAAGTGTTATGAAGTTACGTAGGCTATTTTAACTATCGAAGTCGATGTGAAAGAGATTTGAATTTTGACCGACACTTAGAAGTTCCACACACCCCTATTCATTTGTTTGATTTAACACATTTATAAGTAAATTTACCTAAGGATTAAATAATGGAAAACTAAAAGAGTTGCCTAAATGTGTTTTCTGAAGTGATAATTTTTTTTTAAACATAAGTATTTTTTTTTTTTGGCACCACGTCTTACTAACTGTTCAGGTCATACGCCTATATACTAATTACATTAATGAGTTAGGGATAAGTAAGGCTAAATTTAGAGGAAATGTGCGTCGAGGGAGGGTGGAAAATAATTTAGGAAAGTCACCCTCAGTGCAACCCAACTTGGATCGAACACCGATCTCCCCGTCTTCATCAGTCTACTTCAACAAGATATTAGCGCGTTATACCACGCGGCCACCGAAGCGGGTGATTTTTGTTGTTTTTCTGTATCTTTCTAAACAAAGAAATTAATCTAATGGAAATATAAGAGTAGAATCTTAATTAAAGGGTTAGGAGTGAACAAGAAAGCATAGTGGAAATTTACCCACATTAGCATGGAGAGAGAATGGGAAAATACAACCCTAAAAATTGCACAGGAATAAACAATCCTTAGTGCACAACCAGCCAGTAATCAAACATGAACCTATTAGCCAACCTCAACCAAAGTGTAATGCGTGTTTAAATGCACTTGGCACTTGTCCACAGATAGTATTCATCAGCTATGAAATTCAGTACTAATTAATGGTCCCAGGTTTGATTCCCAGAATAGACACACAAAAATGTATCATTGGTGGTATGTAGGTTCCCCTTCCACATTGATGTTTTTATTGTTTTTATTTTTATCAAATGGCATTACTGACCATGAGTGACACGACCACTCCAATTCAGAAGCCTGTATGTAGACTATTCGCCACTCTGATGTCACAAAATGTTGCCCAGGGTACACCTACGGTGGTTGTCTACTCGTACCCGCAATAAGATGTGATGATATCAAATATGGAGTTGTGGGACAGTGGGTGTCTTAAAACTAGCCTAAGCCTAATTCACCAAACCCTGGTGACCGTTGGGATAACTCATCTCAAGAGAAAAAATACCAAAAGTACCGGTCGGGAATCAAGTCCAGAACCCCCTAAATTCATTGCCAGGTGCTCTGACCACTACACCATGGGGCTGGCGTGTTGATTTAATGGCCGAGGGTTGGTTTTTGTGTCTGTTCTAAATTTAAGTTAGTCAATAAGTCATGTACTGATATAATCAGTCAGGTCAGAAAGTGCACGTTAAATACATTAGATAAATTTAAAAAATAATCAAATAGCCAAAGTTATTATTTATGCTTTTTAGTGAGGATTACTCCATTTAGATATCATATTCTTAAAATTGAAAAATGAAACCTGGACATGGGAATCGAGCCAGGGACCTTAGACACAGTGCACCAATTCTCTAACTACTGAGCTATCCAAGAATATTCCAGTTCCCAGGGTCACTCTTCACTCATATTTTAAGACAGAGTCAAAGGTCCCGTGTTTGATTCCCGTGTCAAGGTGTCATTTTTCAATTTTCAGAATATATTTTTTTTCAAACTATTAAATTGGAAGAAAACATTGAAATTATTCTAGAGTAGTCTCTGAATACTTGGTCCTATATTAACAAAGACAAGATACATTTAATTTAGGGTTAGGGGGAAGAACATAAAATTATTAACTTCTACAAAAAAAAAAAAAAAAATCCTCTCTATACTTAAGGCGTAACTTTTTAAAACCATTCTGAATGTGAAGGACACACAGTTCCGCAGAGAAGTGATTTCCTAAATGTAACATCACATGTTCCACCCTCACCCCCCTTATTTTTATTACCACGCTGCAAACGTGTAGCTTTGTACGGTAGCTAAAATTAGATTTCTTATACTATATATTTTTATAGCACACAGAAGTATAACAAAATAGGTCACTATAAAGAATATTAACTGTTAAGAGGACCGTATAACATTTCTGGAGATTTTATCCACTTGAAAATGTTGATAAGTTAAATATTTGTAGATATTTTTAACCAGGTTTCAAGCTCTCTGCTAATAGCAGGCTTGGTGTGATGGCTCACATCCATCAAACTGACCCGAGAGGTCAGGGTTCATCTTCAAACCGGTGTTTAATGTTTGTGCATTTCCTTAAGAACGCAACGTAGTCATCTAGTTTCCTGAGACCAGCTAACCTAAAGATTGATTACCGCATTCATCTAAAATTTAGAGTAGAATACGCTTGAGTGTTGCAGCGATTAACATAATAATATAAACAAATGTTGATCCCATAATTCTTTGAAACACAAACTAGAAACATATTATTACCAATATATTTTATGTTCTTGTGAATAAACAGATCCCTAAGATTAATATTAAAATAGATTTTAAAAAATGTATCACCACATATTACTACCTGTTACCTGTATAGGTGGCCGCATGTTCTAAGGTGTCACTCTTCTCTTAGACTGAACTGTCAATGACAAGGAGTTCAAGGTTCGAGTTTCCGGTCGGGTGTACTGAGGGTAATATTTCCAAAATGGTGCTCCATTCTCCCTGATTGCAAATTTGGGTACATTTTCTCTCAATTCAACCCTACTCGTCCCTAACTAATAGCCTGAACAGATGTTAAGACACGTTGCTTAAAAAAACTGTTCAGGCTGTACACATATTTGATTATTATCCGAATGGTAGTGATGAAGAATAAAATATTTTAGAGGTAATCTACTCGCATTTGCATGGAAGGAGAGAGGAAAACCAATAAAAAAACACCCTCAGACCACCCAACAGGGATTCAAACCCCGATATCTTCATCATCAGCATGCAGTATAGCATTAGTGACGCCTTAGAGAATTAGATCATTGACGCGGATATTAAATGTTTTCAAAATAGTGTCGCGAACTTAATGAGTTGGTGGATTTCTTAAATTGTATTGAGTCTGCCAAGCTATTAGAGCACAGAAATTTTTAAGTCGTACCAATCAAGCCACGCAAATAAGACAGAAATATTGTTATTAGCCTTGAGCAGGGGTACCACTATTTAACACCTGAATGAGCGTATAAGCCGAACGGGTAATAAGACGCGGTGATAAAGCAAAAAAAAAACTGACTGACACCTGACTAACTAATCAATGGTGGGCCGCAAGGTCCCCCTCTTTCAAACTTTTCCAACCACCCAACTAACTTCCCCTCTCCCCTTATACTAATTTTACCAATAGTCCTATAAATTATAGTGAAAAATGATGCTTATTGGAAATTAAAACTTACACAGCTACTCTTAATCTAGCTTTAGTAGGGTTTTAAAAAAAAGTCATTCCTAAAAAAAAATTGAGGTCACAGAAGCAATATTTATCAGATTTAAAATCAAAATTTTAATTTTAGAGACCTGAAACCATTTGTTTTTTACCAGTCTGTCAATATCGGGTTCAATTTTGGACCCAGAAATTCACAATTTTCACACCAGATACTAAATCATTCATACGGAGAATGAGCTCTTTATTTAACCTATTTCATCAAATATGGTTGTTTATATATTATGTGGGTGTTTCCAAATTACATGAATGTTCAATGCAAAACTTAATAGAAAGTTTTTTTAAATTAATTTTCATTTCTAAATCAAAGTTACAATGAAAATCTTATTTAGTTACATCTGGAAATCGGGTGATGCATAACCAGAAAATGTGAGGTTCTTAGTGGATTCCCAAACGTAGTTTTAAATCATTATGTTTACCTCTCGTGGCCCATGGGTTGTGCACAGCTGGTCTAGAGCTTGTCACGTGATTACGTTTCTGATCTGCTCTGGGCATTAGGTGAATGCGTGAATCCACAGTAAGGCATAGTTTAAACCCAAGTCACAAGAATATTAGACAGTAAAATCTGGCTAATTATATATTGGGTATTTCAAAAAATTGGATAGTTTGAACCCAGCTTTAATCCCTCTGAAATACATATTTTAATCAATGGTGGAACATAACATATATTTCGAGTTTTCGAAGGATATAATCAAAAGAATTCAAGCCATACGTTGTTAATTTTTTCGTGTTTCTACTCATTTCAAATCTAACCAAACGATCTTTATTAAATCACCCTATATGCCAATAATGTCAAATAAATTTAGGAGTTTTTGACGCACAGTAAAAGAGAGAGGATGGAACTCTACACTGGCAGCGAGTGGGTTTCCTAAAATAGGGGATGTGTGGACTCAGATTTCATATCATATATATGACAAAGTAATCACGTGACACCCAGAATGGAAGGGGAACACTTTCATGTTGCCCGTTCTCAAGGATTTAAGCACGTGATTTTCGTATGCTCATTTTTCCAAGTTTTTATACTTTAGGTTTAATTTTGATTTATTTTATATGTAAATATTTTGTATGTGTGTTTTATATAACATAATATAAAATGGGTGTTTAGATGTAACATATTTTGAGGTTGATGATTTATTGAAAACCAGTTGTGTAGATACTCATAAAAAATAGATGGATTGAGTTTTGGATATTTCGAACTTATATATACATACACTTGTAGTTGTGTGCATATATAATTCATATATTTTTCTCTCAACAATAATTATAAAATTATATACATATGTTGATGAACCTACCTAAAATTCAACCTATTTTTCTAGTTCTATAAGATCACATAAAGGTGCTAGTACAAATAACATTAATTAGCACTCAAATGATTGTGAAATCTACACACCAAATTAACACTAGTATAACTTTTTTAATTCAAAATATAAATAAATATACATTCTTTATATATATATAAATATTATTTTATAATTATGGTTTAGAGAAAATATATTAATTATAGATGCACACAGGTACGTTCTCAGACAAAAAAAATTATAAAGCTATACATGTAAAAATATGTCTTAAGTTTATAAATTTACAATTATATTATAAAAATATATTAAAAAAATTTATTTGGTTAATGTATTTTTATTTAGCACTCAAACACATGTTTTATGAGAGACCTATATATAGTAGATTTACATATATATAGTAGATTTACATATATATGTAGTAGATTTACATATATATATATATATATAGTAGATTTACATATATATATGTATGTATCTATGTCACGTATTTTGTCTTAAATTATGTCAGTTTTTTATTAAGTATTTATTAGTATCCGAATGTATAATTTTGACATCATGGACGCTCGAGGTAAAATTCCCATTTTAAATCATATTAGTAAAACAAACAGACAAGTATTACTCACGTGCTCATTTTTAATAAATATCACTGGCGTAAATCATTTTGCCTTGGGGCTGGTACAACTTCACGACCATCATAGAAACTGTAGTGCCGCAGTACGTGATACCAAAATATCCAGTCATATTAACAATCCTCATTTGTCATAATATTTTACAACTTCAAAACATGTGTAGAGAGTGTATTAATATAAATATTTGTTAAAAGAGTTTGTACAAACACTCACAAAATAATTAGTTGCAACAACAAACTATGGATACTAATTTAAAATCTAAATGAAATATATTGAGTCAATATTTATCTCGACAGCAATTAAATCCTTTGTGTTTGTTAAGAATAATCAAATGATTACCACAAATTTTGATATTGTTTTCGATTACAATTATACATATTATATGGATTTTAGTATTTTCCTATTTATAGTTTGAACAAATGCTATTAATTTTTTTACCAAAACCGTCTTATTTTAATGTAGATAACATCTTAATTTTATATTTTACCAACCATGCAAATCAAAACCTACATAACAAATGCGCCAACCTAAATAATATTAAATCGCCATGGTTTAAAACGTAAAGAAATTCCTTCTACGATAGATTCGGAGTTCTACCAAACAAATTTTCTTAGCCAGTTTAATTAATCATGTAAAGACAACCAACCATACAGTTTTCAATAAAGACGTATTACTGTCGATTTACACTTTCGTCAAAAAACTATAAAAGAATATAAACAGGTTCACGTGACGAGCTCTCAGCCAATCAACGACGCGAGCTGTTCTGCTCAAGTGCAACTCAAATTTACTTCATCCGCTCTGCCCGAGATGTTTGGCATGGTATAACTAATCAAATCTCAGAACCAACCATCTTAAATCAGTGCGCATACGCTCTACATCCAGAAGCAAGCAGTTAGCTTGTTTGGCCGTTGTGAGAAGATTTGAAATAATCCGTTACTTGAATGTGTGTGTATCGATGTATAATATTGTGACATGGCACAGCGTTATAATTTGGAAACATCCATCGGGAAAATGATCTAAAATGTATGTTTATCCACTAGGGAAAAAAAATATTTGTAGTAATGTGTATTTAAATTTCTGTTGCAATGCATCATGGGCAAACATACAGCGTATAAATTGTTGCGCCAATAAAACAGAATCTACTTTCTATTTTTGGTGAACTTGTGAATCAAGCTTTATTGGAAAGTTTTAATAATCTTTTTAGATAATTTTTAGAGTTAATAAATCAGATAAGACCTATTTTTACAATGCCAAATTTTAATAACTTTTAATCAATGGTGGTATAAAGCGGGATTATTATAAAAAAACAGAGTATATATATAACAAATTATTCGGTGAATGCACCGATATACCGTATGAGTACTTTATTATAACAGTGTTTCTAATTCCTTACCAAAAACTTTGAAGTCTTTAAAAACAAGTCTCAAAAAGTAAAATTGAATAAAAATCACAAAATCTCAAATACTAACTTTGCGATTTAAATTAATTAATAAAGTTTACTTGGTGATTTTCCAACTGGTTATTATACTTTTATATACTTATTCTAATCCTGCATCATCTAAAATAAAAGTCGATTTACCAGCGATTTGTCCGTAATCTTAATGTGGGTTAGTATTTAAATGCCGTTTGGGTATATCAAACGGGTATTTATTATTCACAATATTATTGTCCAGGAGTAGATTCACTTTAATCCATAGTTTCCTAGAGAATATTTTTCGGTTATTTTAGACAATCTGATAGTAGAGTGATAAAACTAATGGTTCTGTATTCCGAATGAGAAAAAAAAATGCACTTCAAAAGGATGTCTCATTTAAACTTCCTATTAACATTGATTAGTGTTTAAATGCGATAACGCTTGAGGAGTGAAGTGTAAAGTACAGTTTAATATGTCATCTATCCCTGTTTACAAATGTACAAACTCTAGCATGATAGGAAACGGGAGGGTTTGAGGGGAAGGGAGCGTGGGCTGTTGAGGGGTAGTTGGCGCAGATGTGTTTATTGTTTGAACAGGCGACGTTGTCTAGCAATGATTGCGTACGCCTCTACGAAACAAAACCGTTGTTGGTTTTGTGACAGAAGTGGGGTGTAATAATTGCGGAACAGGTTGAAACAAAACGGATACCCCGTTTGTCGCCCTAAAGATAACTTTAGTCACATGATGTATTCATTAAATGTTCTATAAAGCAACCGCTGTGGACTGATATATATGCCACAATCATGATGAATTTATCCCAATGTATTTTGTTTTGATTAGTATCTCTCAAAAGGTGATACATCAATTTCTTGGATTTTTACCAATATTCAAATGAGTATAAAAAGGTTTGTATTGGTGTAAGTTTTGAATAGCTTCTTGTTCGATTCCTGATTTGGGTAAATATACAGTTTTACTTGTTCTAAACAACTTCAGAAACATGTTTCAATGCAATCTGTGTACAAAAAATATTAAAAGAAAATAATAAAATAATATTCACAAGATTTTATTATAATTTTAAATATATATATTTTTGAATGTACTGACACTCAGTAGAAATTTTACCGTTACACTTTTCCATATGGCGTAGCTTACAATATAGGACCATAGTGTTATCCGCCAAAGAAAGCCTGTTACTTTTAATGGTAAACGAATAGTGCATAGGATTTTGTTTGGAGGAATTTGTTATAAAGGTTAATAAAGTATTCTTAAAAAACATGATGAAATGGTAATAAGGAAGCAGATATACAATGTTTGTAGAATTCAATGTAAATTATTATTTAGAATAAAGATAATAAGAAAGATATGTAATGTGATAATAAACTTTAATGGATGATCAAAGAAGATTAATTGAAATGGGAATTGTCAATTTAACATTACTTAACAGTTGTATTAAAAAACTAATGTTGAATGTAAATTATTATAACCTTAAATTTTTTTTAATTTCAACCATTCAATATTGTCAATTTTCCAATTCAACTTATTCTATTTACTGCTTTAATTGTATATCTTAAAAATTTAACATCATTCCAGTCATGAACAATCTTTAGATATAGTCTGGTTAAACCATATAATTTTAATGTAATACATGTTCAATTGTTTAATGACTCACAATTTAATGTGTTTTTTAATGTTTGTTATCTTATATGTTAATTGATAACATTTTTAAACTTATTTCTATTTAATGTCTCTTTCTATATAATAATTTACATTCAACATTAGTTTCTTAATACAACTGTTAAGTAATGTTAAATTGACAATTCCCATTTCAATTAATCTTCTTTGATCATCCATTAAAGTTTATTATCACATTACATATCTTTCTTATTATATTTATTCTAAATAATAGTTTACATTGAATTCTACAAACATTAATAAAGTATAGTCTACTGAAAATATACCAACATATTCTTGTAGAGGGTGTTGAACTACTAAGGGTGGAAGCTCTCAGTATATCCGGGTAGTATTCAAACTCTAAGCTCCACGTTTGCAGGAAACAAAACTAAATATGTTAGAATCAAATAGCCAAAGCTATTATTTATGATTTTAGTGAGGATTACACCATCTAGATATCATATTCTGAAAATTTAGAAATGGCACTTGTCCAGGTGTCATTTTTCAATTATCAAAATATAAATATGTTAGCGTCTAGACCGCGCCCCCAACATAGTAATTTAACTATTTCTCTTCTAACAAAACATTAATGAAACATTCCAAATGTTGACAAAGACTTTAAATACCAAATAAAGCAATATAAATGTGGTTATTTCAGTTAAATATATGTTCAATCGTAAACAAGGAAAATAAATATTAGTATCACTTTTATTTTGATAATAATATTAAATAGAGCTTAAATCAATATTTAAAACTGTACAACCATCTTAATATATTTTCTTTTCCTCGCCCCGTCTTACTATCTGATCAGGAGATATTCATATATGATAATTTACTCTAATAAGGTGGAGATGAGGAAGGGAGAATTTTAGAGGTGAAACTAACAGCAGTTGCGTGTAAGAATAGTGGGAAACCATTTAGAGAAAAATACCTTCCATAGACCTGAATGGGATTCGAATCCCGATCTCCTTGTCACCAGCGGTTCAGAAATTGTTTCCTTAGACCATTCGGTCACCTTGTTATTAACTTCGAAGTGAGAATATATGTCACGAAATATAATAAAAGGTATCGATCGTTCTCAAACGTGTTTGACATTATAAAGGTACTTCAATAACGAGCACTTTTTTCCCTTACTTTTTTATTCGTGCTTCCAAACAAATTGAGCCAATTTTTCTTAAAAGAAAATTGATAAGATTTACACTTACATTGATATTTTAAAAAGCATAACGCCAATAAATGTTTTTTTTATCTTAAGTAATGGTTACGAAAAAACAAATGTGTGAGAGTTGTAATACAAGAACATAGAAAATGTATTAATTCTTTTTTTAACACCCTGAAACTAACTAAACAATTCAAACCCTTATAATTTTGTACAAAAACTTAAATTTATTTAAAAAGTAGGCAGAAAATATTAATTAGATTTTTATTAATAAATAAAATTGCATATTATGTTAAAACGCCAAATAATTATTTTTTGACGAGGACAAAATTAAATATTTATTTTTACACTTTCTCAAAACTTAGAAAAAGTTTTTTTTCTATAGAAATCCACTTTTTCAAGTTGAAAAGAAAACATAGTAAGACGTTGGCATAGCCTGCCAAATAAAACAAAACAAAGCCGCTTACGACTTGTTCTTTTTGTAACTTTTGTATTTGTAACGTGTTAAACAGAAAGTTTCTTTTCAAACTCTTTTGTTCAATTCTATTTCATGTTACTGGGCTACCAATAATTTCAAGGTCAGGACAATTTATCATTCTTTTATATTTATATGACTCTCTTTGCTCGTTGGGGGATCTCCTTAGAAGGGTCCGCACAAACTTTAAAGTTGCTCCGACATTTTGAATTTTTAAGGCGGGTTAGAAATTATTATTTTTAATTTTTTGGAACTTTCCCGTCGGTTACAGGCTATAAGCTATAAATCTGCCGAATTTCAAGTTTCTAGCTTATCTGGAAGTGGGTAAACTCTAATGTCAGTGAGTGAGTCAGCTATGTGGCTTCATAGTAGTATAATTAGTATTTAACCAACAAGATGGAATAGTTCACACTTAAAGACCTCAAAGAAAATACCCTGATCTATGGGTGCGTGGACTTGGAAGCAGAGGTCGTCTCATCTGATATTACAGTGGCGTTTGGCTCTGGGCGTGAAACCCAAGCAGGTCTAATGAGAGGGTTACTTCTTTATTGTTTCCCACTCTCCGGTGACGCAAACGTAATTAAACTTTCTCTAAATTTGAATCCTACCTTACACATCATTAGCACAATAACGAATATATAACCAACATCAGTTGACGCAAAAAGAAAATTGTACTGCTCGAGCGAGTAGTAATACGTGGCCCTTAAAACAATTAGAATTTGGTCTGGGCCTACTTTTCAAATTATCACCTTGACCAAAATATTACACACATTACAATGAAATTAACATTTTTTACGGATAACTGCGTTCTACAAATATTAATTTAAATGTGTCAATAG
The DNA here is from genome assembly GCA_902151425.1 of Timema shepardi. Classification (NCBI taxonomy): domain Eukaryota; kingdom Metazoa; phylum Arthropoda; class Insecta; order Phasmatodea; family Timematidae; genus Timema; species Timema shepardi. The sequence goes on from CABFVX010001978.1 coordinate 107,989, forward strand.
CTTACACCTGAATACTGGTTTGATTTCCATGTTCATGTGTCAGCATGCATCTTATATGCACAAAAACTACCCATACATTGTATACATGCATATATGTAAATATATACATATAAAAATGACACATTCATGTATATATAAATGCATAGATATGATACATGGACATGTACATATATAAACAAGACTCTTATGTTAAAATCATAGCTTTAACTGATTTATATATATATTTAAGATTAATAACACTATTTTTTCGATTTTATTGATTTTATTCTTATGTGTGTAATTTTTAAATATTACTTTTATCATCAACGATATTAATTTACTTAATTACCCACCTCGGTGGCGTAGTTAGCCAACGCGCTTGTTTCATGTCCAGCTAGATTGTCGAGGATGGGAAGGTTGAGGTTCAAAACTCACTTGGGTGAACTGTGGTGGCTTTTCTTCAATGATTTTCCACTCTCCCACCACGCTATTGCGGGTTTACTTCTTCTATATTCAACCTTCCCAATTCCTAACCCATTAGCGTAATTAGTACTTAAGCTTATAACTTGAACGGGTAGTAAGACGAGGTGCTAAGTATTATTATTATTATTATTATTATTATTATTAAATTTATTAATTCAATGGGCAAGGGGGGTAAAGGTAGCTTAAAAAGAAAATGTACCGGCATTAATGTGATGAGAGAATGGGATTACCGTAGTCATACATCGCACTGAAAAAGAAACCACAGTTCCTTCATTCAAAGTTCGAACTTAAACATCATCTTCCCCGACAATCTAGTATAATACCAGCTTGATGGCTTTGACCAGGGATCTTAATTTTTTTTTTTAAGTTTTTAGTGCAAATTTAGTTTTTATTATTATTATTAGCACCGCGTCTTACTACCTGTCCGGGCTATGCGCATTTACGCTAATGTGTAATGGTAGGGTGATTGTGAGATGAAATGAAGGACCTACAGTTTAACGTGGAATTCGAACTATGATGGAGGCATGGCATTCCCCAAAATTCACAGCAACTTTAGTTCACTTTTAGTTAAAAAAAACTTACACACTTCCGCGTCTGAACACGGTTCCTATACACTTCCCTTATTTAATTATGTCGTAAAATTTAATTTTATTTAATTGGGGTATTTAACATGAATCGACTAATTATATATAAACTAACTCAGATCTACAGGGTGGGCCCGAAACAATAAGACGATTAGTAACTTGAAAATAAACACTTTAATTGAAAAGTAAATATTCGCTGGCTAAATAAAAGCAAACTACATACCACACTTTCTCACTTTTTGAAGATAATATCACTCAGAGGAGCTCTACTGGGCGTTAGAAAAATCTCAGCACATTTTCCGTCACTTTCTTTCAGTATAGATTGTCTAATTGTTTCTATCTCACCCTATAGAACACACACAACACCCATCCGCCGGCCATTAATTCATTACTGTGTAAAGGGAAATCCACATTTCATCAATGATATATTTTTCAGAGGAATTGAACCCACATGACTCATATTTACAGACAAACACGCTTCTGACTGAGGTAAGGTATCGGAACCGTGGCTAAACAATGAATGAGTTCTTGGGTCCAGTTTTTTTTAACACAAAAAACACTTCATATATTTCCTGGTTTGATTTCACTGGATAAATAAGTATTTGATGGTATGTTGAATAAGGAAGAGAGGGTGTACCTCTAGCCCCCCTCAACCCATTCACAACATCCTATAACCCAGGGGTCCACAACCCTATGCCCGCGGGCGCCATGGCACCCACCGAGCCTTTAGCGTCTGCCCGCCACTTTTCGACACAGCTGAAAGGTCTTGACTAATAATTTTAATCTGTTTCTTTTCCAACAAAAATAAAGTTTGTGCTTATCTTAAGATATGCTGTTCTCAAAAAGTTGTTGATTGTAAGCCCCCCTCTTTCCAATCCCTCTCTCTTATTTCTCTTTCTTTGCCGGCTCATTTCAAAGTGTGCTTTATTATTCTGAACTATCATTCTACTCACTAATACCAAGCTAATACTTCCTATTAATTTTGTAAATATCTTGACATGGGTCTACCCAGCTTTTTTGCCTGAATAAACAGAGAATAAATATAAATTTTTAAAATGTACCCAAGCACCAAAATGGTGGTGAGTAGTTAAATAGTTCCTTGCGTATTTATTTTGGTCTTGTTAAAACCGTAAATAAAGCAGTATTTTTAAAAAAAAAATTGTCAACTTGGAGGGGGTTAAACCCCCAATCCCCACATGGCTACGGCCTTGAGTATTACCCACAACCACATGTGACATCACAATAGCTGTTGGAAACTTAACACGGCAGTGACCGGCCGTGTGTATAGCGTTGAGGCTGACCTATGAGCCAGGCAGGAGTTAATAAATTTACCTTGAAAAAGTAATTGGTGCCCGCAACACTACCGTTAGTTTTGAATGTGCTCCAAGATACAAAAGGTTGTGTAACTCTGCCCTAGCCTAGCAATTAGGAAACAGCATAACTCCCCTTGTGTGGTTGTGAGGTCATCTAATAATCCACCCCCTTGCCCTCCTACCCCTTTCTTTAGTCCTATAGATCCAAGTGTGAGTTAATGTCTCCTTCTCAAGCTATGAAGAGAGGTTGATTTTGACCTCTGACCGGTAGACCTGTAAATAGAATATGTTTGAACTTGTCTGGTATAGTACGTCCGCTTAAAGCTAAGCCTTTAAAAATATAACCAACAGAATCTTATATTTCAGTTTAAAAAAAATGAATTTTCAAAATCTCCCTTTAATAAAATCTGCATGGTGTTAGCCCGCAATAAAGCTATTACGACGAAGCAGCCAACGTATGTTGGTGAAGATAGTGCTCATATTTGTGGATAGGGGGTCATGTGGTAATCAGAATTAACCATCTGTCCGTTAATCTCAGTTTTCTAGACCGGAGCCACTACTTTATTCAAGTAGCTCCTCATTGGTCCTCACGAGGCAAGGTTGATCCCGTTCCAGATCCACTGTTTCACAGAAAAATATCTAAAAGTGCTGGGTATTGAACCCGTGACCTTAGGATATGTAGCCATGAACTCTGACCACAGAATGAGAGAATCTTTTTTTAATCCTCAAGACATGAGCACAAAATATCTAAATACCAAATTTGGACGGAATTAAATCGTTTCGGATGTATCCCCGGGCACAGACAGTATGTAAGACTAGCTTTTTTTTGGAGTGTACATAAAACGTTAATATTCATCATTGTGTACTTGATTTTAAATATTTCCTTGAATCTATCTAATTAAATAGCTTTATAACCTTAAGAAACTCGAACGTTCATGGCCACCATAACGTAAGCCCACCATTCAGTGATCCTCCTCCTCCCACCTGAGCGCCCACTCCTTGATTATGTGTGTGGGATGCATAAAATATATCAAGTTCTTCGTTATGTATTTTTCTTTTTTTTTTTCTTGTTAGTACATCCATCTTTGGCCCAAATATTTTTCTAGGTGCTTAGTTTTAAAATACTCAATTTATTTTCAAAGTGAGATACCACTGTTCACATACGTGAAGAACACCGGTTGGTTTTGTGTATTGAGAGCTTAATATTTTGAGACAAAAGGTGAGAAAAATACAGATTTCAAACCGAATAATATAAAGCATGGCATTCATGAATTCTGATTTTGATCCCCTCTTGACTTACATTCCTATTTTTAAGTCTTTATGAATTTGTCAATTTATTCAAAACACACGGTACCAATATTATAGCTTTTGAATACTTGGTTTCGAAATTTCACATTTGTTTCTAAATCTACCTCTTTACTATTTCTAGATGAAATTTCCGCACTCCTTTTAACCATCACAACATTATCAGCCAGTAAATCTACTACATCATTTAAATAGGTCAACATTTGAAACGTGCTAGTTAATATCAGACTTCCAGTGTTCTCTTTCAAGGAACTAACTGCATCTTTAAGCGCAAAGTTAAATAGTAAAGGGGATAAATCGTCTCTTTGTTTGAATTCATTGTTAATTTCTTGAAGTTAGAAATAAAAATAAGACCATAATTTGAATGTATGTAATTATAAGTTGTATTAATGTTGATATTTTACATCAAGATTAAGAAACATTGCGAGCGGTTAAGATTCTTCGAGAAACTAATAATAAAAAGAAGAAAATTTAATTTTAAATTAAATATTTTAGCATTTATAATATCAACTCAAAAACCTCTACTAATGAAACACATACACACATATGAGCAAAAATTCACATCGTGTTAAAAATCAGTTAATTGATTTTAGTATTTATTTTATGTATTTAACAATATTTATAAAATTAAATTGAAGTAAATAATTAAATATAAAAAGCAAGTCATTCATTGCCTTTAACAGTTGGTTGAAATGAAATTTAATGAACACTCACGAGGATATTAAAAATTGTTTAATTTATCTTCCTAAGGTGAAGCTTCTTTCTAATATTAAAAAGCAAGCAATTTCCTTTTTTATTTTAAGCTATTTATGTCTGTAAATGCTACGCCGGTTCCGTGCGATAAACACATTCATTCTTTTTTTTAAAGAAAAAAGTAAAAAAAATCCTTCATATATTTAATTACTTCTTTAATTGCTTTACCTCGGTCCTTAGTAAACTAAGATTTCTATTTACTTTTTTTACCCGATGAAACCAATGACTTTTTTTGGATACACTTTTATATTTGTTTTTTGTTGATGCCATTCCCTGGAGAATTTACTACTCGCCCTTTTACCCCTAACACCACTCCGGGAGGGGGTGTTATGTGAACAAGAGGAAGTAACTGTGTATATGTAGCTCGTTTGATGGTAAGAAGAGTCCCTCATAGCTCTATCCCCTCTCGCCATTTTCTACAAGCAAACTATCTCTGTTAAACACACAGGGCTGTAGTGTATTGCGAGAATAAATTAATTGGCAGCTTTCAATGGCATGGAAGATCGATCCTACGAGCCATAGGACCCCCCCAACCAATATCGACGGAGTTAAACAAAGGCATGTTTTCCTCCTCTTTACTCCTCCCCTACAGCAACACTCTCCAGATATACCTGACATTTCCATCTCTGTTTAGTTAAAGGACAGCTCACTGGAGTTTCAATAAAATAACGAACCGGATAGCTGATTTGGAAAGTCAAAGGCAAAAAAAGGGGGAGGGGGTGAGAGAGTGACAAACTATGTTGGTAGTGCACACTGTGACGATTTTTTTTAATCTTTTTTTTTTGAAAATTGTTTTTTATACAACTGATTGGAAAATGTGTGATTACATGTTGCTCTGTCCGTTTAATTAGTAGAACATCATGTCTGGGTCTATGTGGGGGTACAGTTAATACATTTACTTTAATATAATTTATTTAAGTTGCATACTTCTCTAAGATTATAAATATATCCATGTCTATATTTTTTAAATATACTGTGTTACATAAAAGTGTAAAACCCATTAGTAGAACTTAAAATTAAGTTAGTCTCGTTTGGGATATCGGGGATCGAATCCCGGCAATGACTACTTATCTGTTGTTTTTCCCTAAATGACTGGTTTCCACACTCCTTTAATGAAAATGGAGCTAGATTTCCTACGAATGCTACCTTCCTCATCCTTATTCCATTTTTGTGATAACTGGAGGAAATCTGACACTATGTATCAGTCGTTAGCGTGTCTTCTTACTGAACCAAAAGTCCCTTGTTCGATTCTCTGAATGTCTTAAAGGATTATCTTTGCTGAAATGCAGGCTTCCTTTTTAAAGTAATGAATTAATGGCTGGGGGCTGGGTGTTATGACTGTTCTAGATTTATGTTAGTCGATACTTCATGTGCTGATATAATCAGTCAGTACAGAAAGTGCACTTTAAATAGTTGTAAATAAAATTAAACAGGGGAAATCCAAATATAGCGAAAAATAATACGATAATGGACTTGATTTATGGAGTTCAATATTTATTTTTAAGATATTTTGTAACAGTATCGTGTCTTACTTACTACCTGCTCATATTATACGCATGTATTATACTTACTTTAATTGGGTAGGGATAAGGAAGGAAGTATTTAGGAGATCAGCTACTCGCATTTGCGTGGAAGGAGAGTGGGAAATTATTTAGGGAAAACCTCTCTCAGTAGACCTGATCTGGATTCGAGCCCCGATCTCCTTGTCATCGGCAGGTCAGCCCAACATTTGATTGACGCCTTAGAATAGTCGTCTACTCGAGCGTGTGAAATGTTAATGAAATGTAAAACTATACATTTATTCACATTCATACACAGGTGAAAATTATATCTCCCTTTTCTCGCATAACAAGTTTTGTAGTAAATCCCAGAGCAAGCTCCCCGTTTTGTGATTTGTGTGAGCTTTTTTTAGATACTTCAACTACCTTTTTATTTTCTAGCGACTCCTCTGGTAGAGAAATTATTGTGACTATAAAAATATCGACCTCAATATTGTGATGGATATTGACTCATTGAACCCGTAAAATTGGTTTTTGAGCTACTGTCTGTTTGTCTCTCAGCCTAGAGACGAAAGTATTTTAACAAGTGATTTAAAAATTGGTATCGAAGGTTTTTATAAGGTATTCCTGAAGAATAGTTTTGTAATTAGATTTCCAGCCCTAAAATTAAATGTAATTTATTGAAGGGCCAAAAGAGAAAAAAATCTATTTTTCTCGAAACAAGCAATTACAATTTTGATTAAAATTCTAATTATCCACAGTTTAATATTACAAACAAAATGGCGCCTCAACTGTACATAAAAGTTACTTAGTGGTTATTATACATAAGATTATATTTCCATCTTGTTATCTACGAAACTCTTAGAGATACTAAGTAAATTATATTTTCAATGTTGTATTACCATTAAAAATAAGTAACTTTTATTTGAGATATAATTTTATATTTCAGATGGGTTTTTTTAAATTGAAGTCTGGTAAATTAATGATATGATCCTTGATGAACAGATATAGTATGCTACTTTTTTTTATCAATATGATCAAGTAACAGTGAATTTTATTTTATTTATGATTTTTAATGGAATATCATGCTCTTTTACATTTTGTCGTACGAGTTTTAAGTAAATGCTTCAATTTAAGGTAAAAAAGTGAGAACGTCCTTGTGGTACGACGTACAATTTCTTTTTTTTTATGACATCGTTAACCCTAACATAATATTTTTACATACATTTACCTTTTAATTTAAACTATATATAAATATTCTCTTGCAAGTATTTGCTCAAATAAATCAACAAAGTGAATGCTTTTAAGAAATCTAATCTTGACAGACATTCAGACAACAGCTTTCATTTCATCGTGGAGATATCTCAAGAGCCGATATCGATTTCCGTATTACTACCCATACATCACTCTATATTTGTACCATTTATTACCCAACACGCTTTACGGTATTGTTTATCACCACAATTTAAACAAGAAATAGTCATGCCATGTTCAAGTGTCACCTCAATAATCCACCATTTGTTTTCTTATTTTGAATCGTGAAACTAGGTTAAGTCATACGGAGTGGAGGAACATTCTCGACAAATGTCATCATTTGTAAAAACCCTTTTTATTTATGTTTACTCTCGATCGGACAAATCGGATAAGTGTAACTTAGAATCTCGAAGAGATATATTTATCTTCGTTCTCTTTAAACATTCGACAGTTAAAATCATTAAAATGTATTAAATGAACTCTATTATGTGGGAGGGGTGGGAAGGCAATTAAAAATATATTTCTCAGACTCACTGAAATGTAAAAGACAACAAATCTGAGAGCACGGAAAGAAGAATATTTCACACGTTACGCTGATACCATTGTAACACAGAGCGATTGAAGGCGGATTGTCTTATTTTGAAAATAAATAAATCATACTCTACATATTTAATATATGTAGCTTTTGACGTTAAATCTGATTTATAAAATGTCTTATTGCAATTTATCACAAAATCTAATTGTTTAACTAATTCAGATTTTTTAACATGAACATTAGATTGTAATGTATAACAGAACACAATTTCAAAAATAACCAATAATGACTACTATAGTCGTCAATAGGTTATTGACTAATTCTTAATTTAAAAGCAGGAATATTTTTTCGTAGCATCGCACCCCTTATTTTATATATTAAATTGAATACTACTATATAAAACTAAATGAACCGATTAAAACGTTAAACAATATATATCTCGATCATACAAAAACATAATATTTGTTATTACTTCAAAGAGGTGTTCTAAACTTTTAACTAAGGAATACAAAAAAGAAAAATTCCTTTAAAGACTTTTGTATTGTTCATTTAAAGAGTTCAAAGAAGGAACTTTCATTAAATCAAGAGCCAACTCACTGGATGCTCTTTATCAGTTCCTTCCAGTAAATTTATTTCTCTTGGTCTTAAAAGGGACAAAAAAAAATCTCAATTTGAGATAGCATTTAGAGAGCAGATGCTTTATAAGAGGTGCAATTCCGTAACTATGCGCATTATTTAATGACTGACCTCATTGCTATTCGGCGAGAAGAAACAATACAAACCTTCATTAAATATTTGCTTGCTTCCACTTGGATGGAAACTTAATATAGAATTTTACTAGAACTTTATCAATCTTATAAATTGTGGAGGAAAAATAAAAATCATTCACCGATGGTGGTGGTGTGTAATCTAACTACCATTTTCATACAATAATATTTGTATTTCTTCTTGGTCTTTATAATTATTATCATTTAAATTCCTATATTGTATTCTATAAAAATATTGTTTACACGATTACTTTTTATTGTATTTATTTTAGTAAATTAATTTCTTTTTCAAACCATGAGAATATAAATCTATAATTCCCTCCCTCGTTTAGTTTTATTTTACTCGCTGGTTGTAATCAAGTGTTAATTAATTGTCTGGTTCTAATAAAATAATGTTAAACCCTTTTTTATTTTATTAATGGTTATTTTTTCATCATGTTCCCGTTTTTTTTCCTTTCATTACAACGGTAAAAAACCAAACCAAGAATAGTGAAATAAAACCAAAGTAAAGGCCTAATACAAAATTGTAGCAAGAAAAGAGAGTATCACTGAGCGAATTGAAGTTGATTTAAAAACTTTTTTTTTTTCGAGGATCGTGATCAAGTAGGTGTTTATAGTTTCACCGCTAGATGGCAACACCAGTCCGCACTGCTGGCTAATTTATGAGATGTCACCCCCACATCTCTTTTGGAGCCAACACATTTTTTTATAGCGAGATTAGCGAGTGTGTAACATTTTCTGTTCTGGCATGGATCCCAATTGACAGATAACCTGACAAAAAGAACAATGTTCACATCATTTTAAAGGAGAAAAAACCGTATAATGCATTACCCGTTGCGTTATTATCAATATCGTGTCAGAGTTGTTATGTCCAGTGGTTCATTGATCTCTGTTTTGAGACAAGAATGAAATTTATGTGATGTTAATCAATGAAATAAATATTAGGCCTTCTGTTCATGCGTTCAATATTTACAAACTAGTCTAAAAATTATTATGTTATATTTTCTTGAAACACAAATTTACGAAACATGATTTCTCTCTTAAGTTAGGATGAAATGGAACGTGAGATAAAAATCGTACTTTTGAAAAATTTAGCAACAAAAAAGACTTGTATGACCAAAAAATTAAAGTATTGATACATTAAATACATTTAGTTTAATTTTCCAAACACAGTGGGAAAGCGGTTAAAGCAATAAGCACAAACAAACGAAGGACCACCTTGAATAACCAGAGGTACAAAGGACACATTAAGAATGAAAACTATGGTATTATAAAAAAAAAAGCCTACCTCGGTAGGTGAACACGTGGTCACCTTGTTACTCCTTGATTATAGATATAAAACTCACTTTGCTTGTTGGGGGCTCCACATGTAAACTAATGTAATTCCAGAGCCGTTTTATGATGGGTCTTACTTACTGTTTAGCCACAAGAGACCTCCAAAGTAAGGTCAACACTGACTTTAAAGTTGCTCCACCATTTTGAATTTTTTCGGGGGTTAAAAGTTTAAAAAAGTATGTTTTTAAATTTTCCCGTTGGTTATAGGCCAGAAGCTATAAGTTTGCCAAATTTCAAGTTTCTAGCACATCTGGAAGTGGGTGAACATTAATGTCAGTGAGTGAGTCAGCCATGTGGCTTTATAGCAGTATATTTATAATAGCTGTGTAGGATGGGTCTGGGTAATAGAATGTCATGGTCCTAGCCTTAAGTCCCTAATGTCCACCAGAGACAGCGAACATGGAAGATTAGTGTAAATAATTAAGCGGTTCGGTGGAAGATGTTTTTCCTTTGGGTGTAATGGTCGAAAATTCAGCCGCTCCGTGAGTTAAGAAAGCAGTTAAACAAATCTAATAACACACCATACATGTTTTACACCCATCAACAAGAGTTAAAGGGGGTCGGGAAAGCCACACCCGTTATTAACAACAACCACATATAGTGGCATCTTCCACAACTAAATAAGTTAACAACAACATTTAGTAATCTCAACATTTTTACTGTCTCTCGACACTTCAGAGAGAAATTGCTCGTCAAAAAAATTGAACTCAGGATTAAGATAAAGTCGACGTTTCATGACCCCCTGAAACAAAAACAAACAAAAAAAAGTGGTTTTGCAATGCCATCTGTCTATACTTTGGGTTAGAGCCGAAATTATTTCACCGATTGGGATGAAAATTGGTATTTGAGGGGACTTTATAATAACCCCAAAGGGTTTTTGGAATTAGATATTTAATCCTAAAATTAAGGGTAGTTTACTGAAGGAAGAAAAGAGAAAAAGTCAATTTTGATTAAATTTTATTTCTAAACATTCATAAATACTACAAACAAAATTGCTATTATCAATTTTTTAAATGACTGTGTTCCAGTCTGATGCGTAAAATCCTTTTTTTTTCATCCTATCTACATAACTCTTTGCGATATGAAATTACTTACTATTGCAAATATGTAGGGCTATTTATAACAAATATTATTTAATTGAAACATATTTTTATAAAACATATAATTTTCAAGTTATACATATATATATATATATATATATATATATATATATATACATATATATATATATATATATACACTTTTTGAACACTTGGGTAAAATATTGCGACCGTCAAAAAAATCTAAACTGAGATGTTGATAAATGTCGACTTTTCATGACCCTAAAAGTGTTTTTTGCAATGCCGTCTGTCTATCCCTAAAATTAAGATGAGTTTACTAAAGGGAAAATATAGAAAATAACGTTTTTCTCAAAATCAGCTCAATCGATTTTGATTAAAGTTCGTATGTAGGTGTTGATTAAGATTATAAACAAAGTGGCTATTTTTGTTTTCCTATAAAGATGACATTTAGGGTACTTTACAGGAGCGGAAATGTTTATATCTTTGCAACTATTTGAGATACTAAATAACTTATAATTGCAAAATTGTAACACTATTAAAAATAAAAAAACTTTTATTTAAAATATATCTTTATAAAACCAATGGATTCTGAGATATTGGCAAGTATGTTAATATAATTTTATGAATTTTAGTTGTAAAGAGATATTGCTTTTTAACGAAATATTTCTCCAAATTAAGTATAAGTAAGTCTCTCGAAAAGTTGATGTTCTTTTTCCATTAACCTCTTAGGATGAATGTCTGTAAAACAATGGTCTGGGTGACCTGGTGGTCTAGGGGTAAGGTGTCGGACTTCTGTGTTAGGGTACGGGGTTCAATCCTCAGTCCAGGCACAGATTTATCAAATTACCAACCCTTCCTTCACCTCTGACAAGACGTGTATTAATCACAACTTGTAAATGTGGGGAATGCCAGGCCTCCACCGTAGTTTGGATTTCACTTTAGACTGTATATCATCCATTTCATTTCACAATCGCACTACCATTACACATTAGCGTAAGTGTGTAACCCAAACGGGTAGTAAGATAATAATAACAATGATTTATTTACATTTTAGACTCAATGGTCAATATTTATATTTTTTATTGTTCAAAAGTTATAAATGAGGAATTTAATAGCACTGTGATGACTTGAAGATGTACAACACTTAATAAAATGTCGAAAATCTTACGTGGAATTCAAAATTTTAGTACAAAGTGTTGACCATTGTGGACCCAATATTGATCCTTTTTATTAGTCCAACCATACAAATGAGGACATTATTCTACTTTTTTAATAATGTTTTACATAAGTATAGTGAAACTTATGCTTGGGTTTGCTTGTATATATATATTATTTCGTTTCACATATATTACGAGTTTTGAGTAAATATCTCCATTTTTAAACAATAGAGCAAGAAAGTCCGTACCATTTATTTTCACAGTAGTAAAGAATAATAATTATTTCTAACGGATAAACCTATCTTTAAATGGTCTCTCACTAAAACGATTTGTTTAATTTATTGATTGATCGCCGTAATTTATGTTTTATATATCATTAGATATTTGCATGTATAATTTATAAATAATCAGATTTTTTTAATCCCTTGATAAAATTTATTTGTATCAATGTTTCTAAGCCTTCAAATATGAGTTTTAAATCCAAGGAAACCTGGTGTACTTAGAACGGAATGTGTCATAAAGTGACATATGTCTGATGCTTAAGTATATTTACCAAATATGTGTGGGTGTGGGTATGTGTATGTGTGTGGAGGGGGCGGGTTGCAGATGGTGATTGTTCGGGTGGGGGCATGATAAAGGAAGTTAATAAATATTACGGTAAATTGTATTCTCAATTGCGTGGAGGAAGAGATGGAAACAATTTAAGGAAAATATACTCTTCCGTTGACTTGACTGAGATTCAACCCCCCCTCTCTGTACGCGTTTCACCACTTGTGCAGTCCATGCAAAATCTTATATTGTAATATAAATAAAACATGAATTATTAGGGTAAAGTTAATTATATAATGGCAGAAAGCTTGATAAATGGTAGTGTTATAATACCTGTTTTTGTTATGGTGGTATGTGTGTATTTTTATAAACCCATAGCTTAAAGCTGGTCATATCTATATATAAATATATATTTATATACATTTGCACTTATTTATATATTTATATATCCATATTTATATTTAATTGTATATATATTTATATTTAATTGTATATATATATTTATATTTAATTATATATATATGTATAAATATATATAATATCTAAAAATTCAATTCAATTTTTTAGTGAAATTGTGTTGTACAATTTGTATTAAATTAACGTGAATGACATAATTTGGTAATATAATATAAAACATATGCACAATATTTGAAAGATTTTTAAGAGATTGATAATGTTAGTTACAAGCTATAATACATTATAATTAGGAATATCTCTAAGTTATAACAAACATCTAAAAAATTCAGTAACTAATTAAAATTGTAGACGTTTGAGTCAAATTACACTTAAAACTATGGGGGTTTTTTTTTTCAAAAAAAGGATGTTATGATCATACAATTTCGTATGTACATATTAATATTAAAGATAGACAGAACATGTTATTAAATTTTGAATAAAAATATAAAAATTGAATTTCTTTTTTATCTTTACTTCCCTTTTCCTTGGTTACTGCTGCAAGTGCTGCAACGTTACTTATACGACATGTTTCGATGCTACGACGGCATCATCCTCAGGTCTGATGAAAAAAGAATAAACACACCAAATGAAATCATTTGTTAAAACACAATGCGTTAGCCAATATGTTTTAACAAATTGGTGAAGGTTGATACATTATAATAGCGAGAAATAATACTTATGAAATAACATATTTAACAGATATTAAAACAAGGTATTCCATGTTGTATGATTAAAGAAACTGATATGAGAGTTACAATTAACGTGTTTATATAAAATAAGAGGAGTAGATTCTGTAAAAATATAAGAAGTTAAGGATATTATTCATACATAAATAAATTATGTACCGAGATATTGTGATATGAGATAGTAGATTATTTGAATTTTATTTTAGTTAATATGTTATATGAATTGGAAAAGAGAATGACAGAAAAAGGAAGTGAAAAAGGTCAATGTCTTCTCGACACTGGCCCGAACATGTCATTAGAAGTTATGGAGGGATGGGTGGGTGCAGACAGGAATGAAGGTTTTTTTTTGATTTTGGTATGTTGAGGGAGTTTTCTAAGAATATTAATAAGTATTTGATTTTCAAAAGTTGTTTGTTCATTCAATACATTTTTGTTATTTAATGAGGCAGTTTGAATAAAGATAATATCAGCTGTGTTCATTGTTGCGCCTTTTGAGGTGTTATAAATTAGTTTCATACTTTTGTTCTTTAGATTGGGTTGATGTCCTGACTGTTTGAGGCGTTCAGAAAATGTTTTGTTCCTGTCATATTGAAATCACGCATGTTTTCAGAAAATCTAGTAGAAATTTGACCCCAGATTGTATACACTGTTGCAATCACCGGTGATTTGATAATTGCCACTTTTTTCATATTGGTTGGTTTTGTTCAGGTTATAGCTGTGATATATTTTTTGATGTTATTATTAGTGCTTAAGGCTACCTTTAATTTGTGAGTTTTTTTTGAAAATGTTGGTGATTCTATTAATTTATTTTCCTGGATAGTTGAACTTGATCTATTTATTCCTAATTTTTGGATTTGCATTAGAATTGTTGGGAGTGTATATATATCACGTCAGAGTAACTATCGTATCCCAGTACTGGAAAGATTAGCTAGTACTAATGTACAGTTACCCAAGCAACGTCCGAATGCACTAATCGTACATCATTTCTATGGAGGCTCTTTCCATGTCACCGATGAAATGAGGTGACGGTGACGGTGATAGTGAGTATAAGAGTGTTGAACCAGTGGAAACACTTAAACCGAACTTAAGACTAACTAGCCAAACGTTGGCGACCGTTGGGATAGTTCCCATTCCTGAATAAATACCCATGGTACCATCCGGTAATTGAAGGTGGGACTCCTGACTTGTAGCCACGTGCATAGACCACTACAACGTGGGTCCGGTTATCTATGGAGGTGAGGGGTGTTGATCCCCCCCCTCGTCCCCCTCTTCCTTTCTGACTACTTTATATAAATTTTTAATGAGGTTTTTGACACCAAACGGATTTTATTTATAGTTTTTTATTAATTATTATGTTGTTTGAGAAAATATAAACTAATTTTTATGATTCTATGTTATTCACACTCACTCCCATAAAGTATATATTTATCTCACCACTAGAAGTGCTTGTTTCAATGTGACACACTGATATCAAACAAATGTAGGTCTACACACACAAAAAGAGTTGTTCGAGATGTGATGAAGAATAGACCTACCAGCAAGTAGTGTCGTTCACTGAATGGTTTGGCAATTACGGAAATGTTTCCATCTATTTTGCACTATATGGGAGCTACCAACCTCCAAACAACCATTTAGTCATGCCACTAGAAGAAACGCGCTGGGAATAACCTCAATAAAGAAAAGCTAACCACGTAAACTACTTTTATATATTATTATGTATGGTCATGGAATCGCAGCAGTCACTTTTTGATATTTAACAGGCCACTGTCTTTAAAATAATAATATTAATAATGTAGTAAGATTAGGTCATTTTGCGTGTGTGTTGGTGTGTGCGCGTATGTGTGTGTGTGCGTGTGTGCGTGTGTGAAAAATTGAGAGAATGAGAGAGAGTGAGTGAGAGTGAGAACAAAGTAGGAGAGTGAGAATGAATGAGAGAAACAGTGCGTGAGTGAGATATTGAGTGTGTGAGTTAATGAGAGTCTGAGTGAATGAGTGAGTGAGTGAGTGAGTGTGAGTGAGTGAGATAGTATACTTGCGTGGGTGCCATGACTTATCTATACACATGCACATTTACGCTTATCTGGTCAGGATGAGTAAAATATAATGTAGAGTCAGTGTACTAGTGTTTATTTTGAAAGATAAAGTGTATAAACAATCTATAAAAAAAAACACTCGGGCTGAGATTCAAGTCCCACTCTCATGACACTGGAAAACCAGACTAGACAGGGTTAACTTCCTAACCCATGTGAACACCGATGAGTGAGGTGATTACAAATTTTTCCTTTTACTTGGGTCAAAATTGATGTCTTTAAACTGTTCTTCTTAACGTGTTCTTACTATAGACGGTGAACGGTGTAGAACGATGTATAAAGTATCAAAACGGACGTAGGGGAGTAGAAGATGAAGAACGTAGGGCAGGTGAGGGTGGCTAGTGGGGGGTGACTAGTGAGGGGGAGGTGCAAGCACAACCATGGCTGGTGTCAATAATGCACGAATCGATGGGATCAGCCGTTGAGGACAGAAGGGAACTTGCCAAGCTGCGCGGTTTTTATAATGGAATACTGTCTGCCCATGTCTGCCCCAGTCTGCCCCAGTCTGCCCCAGTCTGCCCCAGTCTGCCCCAGTCTGCCCCAGTCTGCCCCAGTCTGCCCCAGTCTGCCCCTGTCTGCCCATGTCTGCCCATGTCTGCCCATGTCTGCCCATGTCTGCCCATGTCTACCCATGTCTGACCCATGTCTGACCCATGTCTGACCCATGTCTGACCCATGTCTGACCCATGTCTGACCCATGTCTGACCCATGTCTGACCCATGTCTGACCCATGTCTGACCCATGTCTTACCCATGTCTTACCCATGTCTTACCCATGTCTTACCCATGTCGTAGAGCATTGTTTCACTCAACCAACAGCCCTGTCCTCATATCACAACCCCCAGATTTGTCAATCAAACTATGATAACATATTTACATGTTTTTCTATAATAACAGGATTCCACTTAGAAAAACAGTTACAAACGTCACCAAAAAAACCTATTTTTTTCATATATTCATACTTTCAGATCTGATATATTTATCTGTAACTTTAGATGTGCCATCTAAATACCTATAATATAACACCAATAAATTATAATATAGAATCACATCAGTGTTGATTGGGGAAAAGAAAGTGATTGTATTTTCTAAAAAGTATTTTCTTCCAGAATGCTACCATATATATTATATGTGTTTTTATATAGAGCTACTCTCGTTTCACACACATGCAGGAACACTTTCTTTAATACCAACTTTTATCATAACCACTTCAGAGGCCACGTGGTCTAACATGCTACTCTCGCAGTAGACTAGACTGCCAATGACGGGGAGATCAAAGTTCAAATCTCGGTCAGGTGTACTGTGAGGGTGGTTTTAAAAAATGTGTTTTCAACTCTGCCTTCATGCAAATGCGGGTACACTTGCTATAAATATAACTATTCTAATCCATAAAATAATTAACGTAATTGGGAACATAAGCGTATACCCCGAAGGGGTAGTCAGAAAAATAAACCAAAAAATAAAACAAACAAATCAAAATGTTCACACACAAATTTAGTTATATCGCTTTAGAAAGAACATTAACTGATAGTTCCGTAAGTTACAACTTTTTTTTTGTTCATATTCTGGACCAAGTGTCACAATTTCAGCAGATATCAGATATGCATATTTTTTTCCAGAATGTTCTTCTCTTATTTTATATATACACGTTGATTGTAACTCTCATATCAGTTTCCTTAATCATACAACATGGAATGCATTGTTTTAATATCTGTTAAATATGTTATTTCAAAAGTATTATTTCTCGCTATTATAATTTATCAACCTTCACCAATTTTACATATAATACCACATTGGCTAACGTATTGTGTTTTAACAAATGATTTCATTTGGTGCGTTTGTTCTTTTTTCATCAGACCTGAGGATGATGCCGTCGTAGCATAGAAACATGTCGTATAAGTTGTAGCAGTAACCAAGGAAAAGAAAAATAGAGAGAAGAAAGGAATTCAATTTTTTATATTTTATCAAAACCTAATAACTTGTTCTGCCAATCTTTCACATTAATATAGACATACTAAATTCCATGATAACATCATCCTTTGTTGTTGTTTTTAAACATTGTTTTAAGTGTAATTTGACTCGTACTTCTACAATTTTAACATGTTACTAAATTTTTTAGATGTTTGCTATAACTTCAAGATATTACTAATTATAATGTATTATAGCTTTTAACTAACATTATCAATCTCTTTCAAATATCATTCAAATATTGTGCATATGTTTTATATTATATTACACATTTATGTCTTTCCCGTTTATATATATAAATAGATATATATATATCTTGAATTTATAACAAACATCTAAATATATATAGATGTATAGATATATATCTTGAAGTTATAACAAACATCTGAATATATAAATATATAAACTATTTTATCCATTTTTTCAAAGCTACACTTAGCCTGTGTGTGCTATAATTGTTTTATTCTTATGTCGATTCTACTATACAACATCCCCCTACTCCCCCAAACCTTCGATTGGCAGGCTAGGGGTTGATGTATGCCCTTGAGATTGTAGTAAACGTGTGACAATTTGTACCGTACATAACGATTTATTGCGCGTCCCCGATCAGCTCGACCTATTGTTTACATAGCTGAACGGAATTAAATCAACTATTTTACACCTTCTAAAGACAGATGAACAGAATCACACGCCTGATTCAAGCATGTGGTGCCAGAGGGTGACGACAAATAACAGCTCCACACTTTAATTCATTTGGTAGCGTGCTCTTCTAGTAAGCTTAGGGTCAATTCCTGGCATGGCCGAAAAATGTATCATTGGAGAGATGTGGGTTTACCCTTTCACAATGAAGAATTAATGGCCGGGGAATAGATGTTGAAACTGTCGTAGTCTTAAGTTAGATTACAAAACATATGAAGTTACAACAGGCTTAGCAGGCCGGTAGTGGAAAATACATGGCTTGAATAAAAAAAACAGCTCCAGGCCACTGGCTGTAAACAGTAATGGATGTAAAGTAAAGTATTTCTGTGAAAGGTAGTGCCCTCCATTCAAAAACTCCCAATTACATCATGTTAAGAATTATGTGTAGTTATTATCGTTACCACAGTATTAAAAATTATCTTAGAGTTTAAATTTGAAATATATTTAATAATTTATACTTTAATTTGAATTAGATAATTATTTCTAGGTGATCAAGTGACAGAAACACATTAATGTTATTTTGAATAGTACATTACATTTCTAGAGAATAATTTTCATTCGCGCAGCTCAAAACGCCAATCTTGCAATAGATGTCAAAATGTAATGCTCAATACTCAATGTAATGCTTAGAATATTAAATTCAAATTACTTAAACAATATCAAATTACTATCAAATCAAAATACCTTTTGAATGGCCACCATAGTTAAACCTATAATCAGATTAACAAACTAGATATGTATGTACTGCACTGTACATACATCGTTTAACCTAGGTTCAAATAATTTCGTTCTTGAAATCAGGTAGCAGTTCTTAGAATAAATTCACCAGCATTAGCGGATATAAAAAAAGCGTGATAAATTGTGTGTGGAAGATTCACACAACCGAGATTCAAATCCTGACCTTTCTGTCAACGTAAAACCAAGTGCTATAGAAGTATAATGCCTCATAGTAATAATTTATACCAAAATGTTTTAAGGCGTCCCTCTCGCAATAGATTAGACTGCCAATTAAAACGAGATTGGGGTTCATATCTCATTCGGGCTTATAGAACGTGTTTTTATTCAATGGTTCTCCACTCTTCTTGCACGCAAGTGTGGGTATACCGCTTTTATGTTAAACCTTCCTCATTCATACAACATTTACATAATTAGTACATTTACGTATACCCAAGTACAGGTAGTAAGACGTGGGGATAAAAAAAGGTACAACATTATTATTATTATTACTATTACTATTATTTTACCGTAATAGATACATTATCAAACGACTTGATATATTAACATATTAAATTATTTTTAAGAAATCTGGTGGAGACTCAGATATGGTTCTTTGAAATGTATTTTCTTAATTTTCGATTTAAAGGTCCCACATGAATAAAAAGTTAAGAAAAATCTTAATTTTATAGATAGCTCTACTCTGATAATATCTCTTTTCATGGTAGACGCACTATACAATTATCCTTTAGAACTCGCTGAGACATTTTATGGTTAGTTGCTATTTGAACTCCACCGTGGCTCGACGCCAAGCTCGTTAGAAAATAGACTGACCACTCAAGTGACCAAGAACCTGGTGGCAAAAACCGTAAACCGATAATTCCACCAGGAGCAAAGGTTCCTGATTGGTCAATTTTATCCCAGTTATTGCTGTAAATTAGTCTGGGGAATACACGGCAGATGTACTCTTCGTGGAAACAAATGGAACCTTTATCGATTGATTTTTTTAAAAATATAACTTTGGGATGTTAATTGTAATTTTTTAAATGGGTTTGGGTCTGGGGACATTGTTTAATTTACGTGTAAAACGCTATATAATATTATTATTGTGATAATATATCATCACGACATTAGCTAGTTAGATAATTAGTAAGTGAGTACGTGAGTAAAAAAAAATTATAACCGTAAATTTTATCCAACATTTTATAGACAACATTATGTAATCCTCATCTTATTATTTTTGTAATTTATAAATATCCTTTGACTTTAAAATATATTTTAATAAATTTAACATATTTTATTAGTTTATCACATTATTTAAAAAAGACAATAAAATCATATTTATTTCATAATTGTTTGATGGACTAAGAAGGTTATAGTTATATTAAGTGTACCCGCATTTGCGTGGCGGGAAAGTGTAAATCCATTTTGGAAAACCACCTTCAGTACACCCGATTGAGATTCTAATCTCAATCTCCCCGTCATTGGAAGTCTAGTCTACTGCGAGAGTAGCGCGTTAGACCATACAGCGACAAAAGTGGGGCTTACTTCAATTAATAATGTAGGATGTTTTCTAAATTTCTTAATCAATCGATTTAAAAAGGTCACGTTAACTATCTTAAATGAAAAAATTAATGTAATTAAATACTTTTGTATTGTTTCTGTGAAAGCTAATGTAAAATTTATTTCATGAAAACCTAATAAAAAAAAGGGAAAACTATTTTATTTTAATTTTTTTAATATTTTCACTTTCGTTGAGATACCACCAAACTGCGGTATTCTATGAAAGGCACTTTAAACTTTATTACTACCGACAACATTAAAACGTGGCGAATCTCTAGGGAACCGTTTCAGACAATGTTGGTATTGCTGCAAGGTTTGCACAACTGCGCAGGCGCGGGAGGGCTATCAGCTAATATGTGCATATACATGCACTAGTCTTATCTACAATCAACGCAAGCTGGCAACAACGCGGTTATAAATGGGTAACCTTGCGAGAAGCTAAGCTAAGTGTCAAATTTAGTGGTGGTTAATTCTGATATAAAACATTTAAACAAAATTTGTTTTACCATTATTAGTCATGAAAACACTTTAGTTGTGTATCGTGCGTTTATTTCTCGAGTAGCGTGCTCTTTACTGAAACAATGAAGATTGAAACAATCATAATTGTTACTATTCCGCGAACCGCTGTAGTGAGACAGTATTGTGAACATAAAAAGTTATAATTTGAGATTTTGGTAAACGTCGATATTTCATGACCTCTCAAACTCTAAAAAAAAAGTTTTTTTTTGAAATGCCATCTGTCTGTCTATTTGTCTGTATGACAGTATCTCAGCCTAAAACCGAAACCATTTTATCGATTGGGCTAAAACTTGGTATGCAGGGTTTTCATAAGATTCACCAGAAAGTTTTTGGGGGGGGGGGTATTGGATATCTAACCCTAAAATTAAGGGTAGTTTACTTCAGGAAGAAAGAGTAAAAATCGATTTACTCAAAATAGGTTTAGTGATTTTGATTAAAACTCGTATCTAGACACTGCTTTGTATTTACAAACAAAAATTGGAACTCTCATATTCTAATAAAACTGACTTTTAGGGTAGCTTACATAAGTGGAAATTTCCAATATTGTGATCAAATCTCCGTAATTCTTTTTGAGATAAAATATAGTTGTAAAAAGGTAAAGCTATTAAAAATAAAAATATTTTTATTTAAATACTTATATTTATATAAAATTAATATTTTACAAAGTTACAAGCTCAAATATATATTTGTAAAGTTTTCTTTGAAATGGTGAATAGATTGTTTCGCTTTTTATTGGACAAAATACTCCTATGTTATCAATGTTTTTTGTTGTTTGTTTGTTTTAGTTAGTTCAAAATGCTATTTTTTAATCATATTTCTTCAACAACTTTTTTTTTGTGTTTTGTTTTTTTTACATTTCTTATCGGCTTTAGGTAGATCTATCAATCTTTAACTAAGGTAGCAATAAATTAAATGTGGTACCACGTAGTATTTATGATAGGATCGTAGCCTTCCTGCCGGTATTTCTTATAGAAACAGTAGCATTAAAGCTACATAAGTAATCCTCAACTATCTTAGCATGCTATTTTTTTATCCTATTAAAAATTACTTTATTTGTGGAAAACTATGTAAATACTTTAATTACGTGAAAATTAATCACTCATATACCTAAAAATAGATAAATTAAATAAAATAATATTATGTTCAAACATATAACATGATCCTTCATTAGATATTTTATTTATTTTATATTTACTATATATAGCCTATAAACATAATATATAAAAATAGAGCGACCATCAATATATTTCTAATCATTAAATGTGATCATCTAAATCACTCTTTTTGCAGTAAAGGTAGTTTAAATTGATCTTATTTAATATTTTATGGATTTTTTTAACGTTATTAAACTTAAAAATAAAGTTGTCTTAAACTTTGACTTGTTGATTACATTTTACTTCAATTTGAAGTATTTAATTTTAAATAACAAATTAATTTTTAGATAACGTGGAATTTCTTGACGTTTGTAACGCGACCTTTTAATGCCTATTTTTAGAGAAATAATTTATTATTATAACCGTTGGTACTTTCATAAATGTTTGTCCTAAAACTAAAATCAAATTTATTGATCGTACAGTGGATCCCATTAATTGCAAACTTTATTATAAATATATAATTCTATTTATGCAAGTATATTTTTTCAAGATGTGATATAAGCGATCATAGTTTAAAATAAGTCCACAGAAGAAAGTCACCATAATTTAGATATAATGGCTATTCTTCAGGATTTATCGATATTAAACTTGGGGTAAAAGGCTTTGCTAGATTATTTAGTATAGAAGTTATATACTACTACATTCTTTATTGAGTAAATGTTGATCAGGTGGACAGACAGGGTGACAAATGAAGAAGTCATAAGAAGAGTGGGTGACAAGAGAACCAGTTTGTATGGTATTCTACGGTACATAGCAAACTGGATCGGACATATCCTTAGGAGGATATGTATTTTGCATGACATCATAGAAGGAAAGGTTGAGGAAAAGAGGTGGTTAAGAAGAAGGAGGATTCAAATATCACATGACTTAAAGGAGAGAAGAAAATTCTGGGATCTGAAAGAGGAGGCAGAGGACAAGGCATATGGGTGGTCTAAATTCACTGGCAAAAGTAATAGATCTGCAATATGATAAAACACAGGATAATAATTATTATAATTATAATAGTAATAATGATTATAAAATGTAGTAAAAAGTTGAGAATTTTTAAATCCAGTATTGATTTGCATAGGTCTAAAAATAAAAATGAATCATAATTAAGATCAAAATTGTTGATAAAACCTTGGTATAGTTGGTTTATATTAATGTGGTTGACAATTCCGGTTTATGACCCAATCAATTAGAACTCGATTACTTGTTCAACGAGATTACGTGATCAAATTAACGTTTAGAATAATTATCAACCTTGAGGTTATCCAAAGTAACAAGGAGTTTTATGATAATTAAAAAACTGGGTCCTCAATTTATTGGCCTACAAAAATACAAAACTTCTCGTCTTATTGACTCAATGACTTTTAACGTATAGGGAAACACAACGTTCATTGCTCGTATCAAATGAAATTGAGTATTATTTTGTTTGTGTATTTTTCTTATTTCACACAACTAGCACAATTTATTACTCCAATCTTGGGTTTTATTGTTGATGGTTGTTATCTTTTAAGTAAAGTTTGTTGGCATAAGTCTAGGATTACGTTTCACAAGATAATATCAAACTGAAACAAGCGTAAATAAAATTATTCTAACCACCCAGCAATATAAAATATATAAATATGAAATGGCATTGGTTTTTAAAACGTTTTCAATAAAAAAGGAAAATGTTGGTCCCAAATGCCAAATCACTAAAAATCCATTCAATCCGTCAACTTACCCATACATAAAATACTAAATAAAGAACAATTTGAATTGATGCAAGCAGATAAATGATATTTAATTCATTTTATAACTCGTATTTGATTATATTCACAATAATGTATTCCCCTTGCCTAAGTAGTTTACCATATCACCCGTGTGGAAAGGAAATACTATATTACTGAAAAATGGCAAATATATTTCCCAAATTTTGATCAATAATTGTAATTACTCGATTCTGTCATCAAATCTTAGAATAGTAAGAGGTTATCTTGAGTAATCCAGTGGAACAATTAACTATGCGTCGTTTGAATTCGGGAAGTTTCTTTGTTTGTGACTTATAAAATCATACGTCATGGGCTTTTTGATTATAGAAACGCAAGATGTTTTATACGATATATTTAAAGGTAAATACCCTCCACTTATCGCTCACCATTAAATTAAATTATATATAAGTGATTGATCGAACCATACGAGATTGCTAAACTTTATATTATATATACTTCAAATGTATTTACGTTTCTACCTTTAATATAAGTGTTGGACTAGTAAATAATCATACTATATAATATTATAAAGAGGAAAGATTTGATTTTTTGTTTGTTTGAAATGAATAGGCTCCGAAACTACTGGACCGATTTAAAAAATT